>JAREIK010000055.1:999902-1179009 GCA_029783825.1 Sapria himalayana
ATTTCCTATCCTCTATATATTAATCAACATGCATTTAATTCATATTTGAAGTATGAAATTATGATTTTCATTTTATCTCATATGCACTGTATTTGGGAATAGCTATATCTATGTGTTTTAATATTACTTATAATTTTTTTCATTTTTAACATTGATATTGGGTTCTATCTTATATGTTTTGTTGAATGATTATAGATATAATTGATAAATTATATATTTTTTACATTACTTTACATATTTTCATCATACTTTGCTAAAAAACAGTCTGAAATTATTAATGAAAAAAAACAAGATATCCATGTAATACTCATAAATATCAAATTCAGAGTTTTCATGATGTGGACATAATGCAATATCACTTTGCAAAAAATGAATTTATTAGCAATTGTTTTGTTTGGTATAAACACGGAGAATTAGTTGTGCCACAAATAACTAAGCATTATGTACATAGAAATGTTGATTCAACTAGTAATAGAATTTGTTAATCCCAATGATGCGTATGAAATAATTTTGAAGAATATTATTGGTTTTTCATAAAATCTGGATATCACTGATAATATCTTAATATCATTAGCAAAATAAATTTATAAAATGCTAAGGGCTTAAGTAGAAGAGGCTAGAGAAGGTAATTTATATGGCCACTCAAAGTTATATATAGTGGCAAGACTAATAAATTTAAAGGTAAATCATCATTTTTCAGAAAGATGTTATGATGAAATATGTTAGTTGTTATTTGAATTGTTACCAAATAATAATATCATGACATATAGTTTTTACAGCACAAAGAAGATAATACGAGATTTGGGTTTTCCAATAAAAAAAATACATCGTTATATTAATAGCTATATGATATATTAAGGCATATATAGTAAAATAATTGCATATAATTTCTGTAACTATCCTCGGTACAAAAAAATACATGTAAAAGGCAAAAAACAAATATTACTCATAAGAAGATATATTATTTCTAGTGACTCCTCATTTGTACAGATTATTATCATCTGATGCTACTACTAATGATATGAGTTGACATAAAGAGTATGTTATTGAAGATGGCGTGATGTGATACTGCTCAGATTCTCCTTCTTGGAAACATTTTGATGATTATCATCTATCTTTTGAAAATGAACGTCAAAATATTAGATTAGGGCTTTGCACAAATGAATTTTATCCTTTTGGACAAGCAGGACAACGATACCCCTTATGGCTATTTATTATTATACCTTATAATTTACCACCATTGATGCACATGAAAGATGAATATATGTTTTTGTGTGTTATCATACTTGGTCTGAGAAATCCAAAAGATAAATTGGATGCTTCCTGCAGTTTCTTATAGGAAGCTCAAAAATTTGTGAGAAGATTGTGTTAAAACATATGATATATCTAGAAAGCAAAACTTAAAAATGTGAGCAACACTTATGTGGACTATAAGTAATTTTCCTACATATTCAAAATTATCTAGATGGAGTACTATAGGGAAATTAGTTTGTCCTTATTGCATGGAGGACTCGGATGCATTTTATCTGAGCAAAGGAGGGAAGACTTCTTGGTTTAATAATCATCATAAATTTTTAGAGGTGGAACATCCATTTCGGATGAATATTGATACATTTAATAAAGATCATAAAGTCGTTAAAAGTGGATCATCTATGAGGTTAAGTAAAGAAATATTAAAAGTAATTGAAAGATGTGAGTTGGAAAATTTTATGAATGTCGATGCAAATTAGATTAATACACAAATTTCAAAGAATTATCATTGTGGTTAGAAGAAAAAAGGTAACTTTTAGGATTTACCTTATTGGAAAACAAATCTTATTAGACACAACTCAGATGTGATGCATATTGAGAATAAATTTTTTGAAAATATTTTTAATTCTATAATGAATATAGAAGGAAAAATAAAAAATAATGTAAAATCAAGGAAAGATTTGAAAGAGTTATATTCACATTCAGAGTTACACATGGATAAATCAATGAAGAAATTCTCTAAAGCTTGTTACATAATTGAAAAAATACAAAAGGAAGCTTTGTGCAAATGATTGATGAAGCTCAGGCTCCCTTACGACTATGTATCTAACATAGAATGATGTGTTATATTAAGAAACATAAGTTATTTGGAATGAAAATTCATGACTACCATGTGTTCATTCAGAGGCTAATACCCATTACATTCCGTGAATTACATTCATTTTTGGGGATTATTTACTAAAATAAGTATTTTTTAACCTAATAAGTATTTACTAAAATAAGAATCTCACTTGTAATGTCATGAGAAATGAAAAAATAGAGCAATTATAAAATGACCCCCTTGCCTTATGCAAACTTGAGCATATTTTTCCTCCTAATTTCTTCAATTCCATGGAACATCTCCTAGTCCACTTGCCTTATGAATCCATTATAGTAGGCCATGTGCAATGCAAATAGACATATTCATTTGAAAGGTAATATAATTTTCATTTGTTAATCTAAAAATTTTAATGTGTCCGCCGAATATTTTTTTTCTAATATATATCTATTTCAAATAACTTAGAAAATTAAAAAAATAATATTCAAAATAAAGCCAAATTCGAAGGATCGATATGCAATGCTTACTTGGTTAAAAAGGCTTCAGTATTTTGTGTGCACTATTTTTGGCCACAATTATATAATCGATATAACAAATTATCACCAAATAATATATATGGCATGAGGTATGGATCAGAAGAAAATAATATGCTTTCTATTTTCAGATTTGTGGGTAGATTATATGGTAGAGTAATATACATATATTTTTTGGATGACCTAGAGTATCATGTTGTGCACACATACATTTTATTGAATTGTTAAAAAGTCTCACCTTATACTACATAAGAATTATAATACTTTCATATTCTCATTTATTTGTCATTGTATGCGATATAAAATTTTCATTATTTAAAATACCTTTACTTTTGTTTTTAAAGAATATTTACTCATGAATAAAGGCAAAAAGAACCTCATATTGATGACACTTCAATTGATGCAAGGCTTAAAAAGGATTTTACAAATTGGTTTGAAAAATATGTCAGTATATAACTTATCATTCTTTGTTCTAAACAGTAACATGCAACATTATATATGTATAAAATTATCCTTTATCATTTTATAGGTATAATTTTTTTTATCAAAATATATGTAACAAACAAATAAAAGATCTTGCAAAAGATCATTTATGAAGTTTACAGACGTATCCCAATTATTATGTAAATGGAGATAATTTTCATACTTTGAAACATGTTTTAAATATAATTGCAATGAAAAATGGTGTTTGTATCAAGGCATCTAACTATATTTCATGTAGTATGAATTTTCCCGATCGACTTATTGAAATTCTACACGTAGAGTATCCTACTTTACCAATTATGAGGACTATTCTGTTTAAGTATGAAGGGTTTGATCCTATTCTAAATATGGGTACTAGAATTCATCATCAATACAACCTTGTTGATGTGCACCATAATAAATTATATTATAAGTATGAGTAATTTATTCATACTGTACAAGTTAAATAAGTATGTTACACCCCTTATCCAACTACAAGATGATATCCATGTCACTGGTGGGTAATATGTAAAATAAAACCTAGATCAGCTATTGAAGTTGTTGAAAAGGAAGTTATGGTCACTCCATCATGTGTATCAATATTTTAAAAGAATAATGTGGAACTCCATACAATCATTCGTGGGGTAGATGATGGCCTTCAAAATTTACTTGTTGAAAGTGAAAATTATTTGGACATTGACGATGACAATGCTGAAGAAGATAATAAGAAAGAATTAATTGCAGAATCATATGACGATGAATATGTAGATAAAGATGATTTCTTAGAAATTTTTGATGATGACTCAAAATTAATTGACTGCCTTGTTATTTTCTCATTCGTATTTTATAATCATTAAAAAGTAGATGTTAAATTAAAATATTTTAATTGCTTTTTCTAATGTCAATGTATTTATCATTATGCCTTGTTATTATGATATTTTCATATAATATTTTTATTGCCTCTGTATATTTTAATGTTTATGTAACTTGATATAGATATGAGAGGTAACCATTCAAGTGGCCGAGAATCTCAATATGTGATAAGGAGCAGAGAAACCAATATATAATTTGTAGAGTAAATCTACATGTATTCAATGACGACAACACTACAAATATCTTTCTGTATTCTCCTACACATATGGAAAAATTTTGGCATCACCTCATCATGACATATACAAATTTACTACTATATATATATTCTATCTTCGTATCATTTTTCACCAAAAGATACTAATAGTTTCATTCCACCTAACTTAGTAGGCCTATGCATTGGTATTGTGGTAGCGACACCGACAGGATGTTCACAATCCTTAAGGATTGTGAATATTAGACACAAAAAAATAAAATAAATAGTACGTTGCTTTCTTAAATGTACTACATCCATTCATTATTATTTTTTTATGTTTTTCATTTCAATTAAATATAAAATAATATGTGAATGAAATTATAAATATATTACAATTTTTGAATTTTGATATTTTATAATAATAATAACATATGATATTGTTACTTATTGAACATTATCATTTATAATATTAAAAATAAATTTAACTTAGTAGCATCAAAAATATGTATTTTATTTATATGTATATATACGTGATGATTTTAAATTACTTACAAATGTATTCCTTCTACTTCTTGTATAATCAAGAAGATATTTAAGAAAAAAACTAGTTGTGTAAGGTATAAAGTAGTGCAAAGTGTCATCAAGTATGAAAGAATTTTATTTGAAAGAATTTGAGGTACATCTTTCATGTAGTTACTTGTTTTTCAATTTGGTATAATATAATATACTCTTAAAATAAATACATTATAATATAATATTTTTTATTTAATTTTTATAGAAAAAATACAAATGAAATAATACTTTGATGGTATCAATGAAGAATACATGGAAAGTGTAAGATACAATGACAAACTTTACAAGTTAAAAAATAAAAGTATAGTAAATATACAAAGCCTAATAGTGTCCCCCTTAGCATTTAGACACACACACACACACACACACACATATACATATACATATATATATATATATATATATATATATATATATATATATATACACACACACACACATACATATACAATATATATAGATATCATAAGATATGTATATACATAAAGAGAGAGAGAGTAAAATACTATACAATAAATTATACATCCTAGTAACACTAAGTATTTTTTATACAAATATAAGTTTTTTTTGGAAACATTTTTCTTTTAACTATTTTTTATCTTGATACATTGTTTTTCTTAGAGGTGCCGGCCCGGCCCGGCACGGGAAAATCCCGTGCTCGGGCCCGTGTCGTATTGTGCCGAGGCTAACCGGGCCTCGTGCTGTGCCTGACCCGGCAAAGTTCGGTGGCCCATGGCATGGCACACCGACACGGGCGCACCATTATCCCCTTCGCCCTTCCAGCAAAAAAGACCGCGGGTCGGGTCCAATCAGATCTGACCCACGGTCCCCCGAGGCCCGAGCCGACCCAATTCCCCCCCAACGGGCAAAAAAAATAAATAAAAAAAAAATTAAATTGTAGCCGTTGGATCTCGCCTCCAATAGCTAGGGAGCATAATCCAATGACCCTCATGATTCTGCCCCCTAAAAAATTTAAAAAAAAATCAAAAAAATGACTTTTTTTAAAAAAAATTATTTTCTAAAATCTATAAATTCCACCCCCCTCTCTATAACATTTATGTTTTTTCATAAATATTTTTTCTCTCAAATCTCACATTTTCTCTCTCAAAAATCTTGCGCCTCTCTCTCGAGACTCAGGAAGTCGGGATTTCGTCATTTGGCTTCGCTTTTCGGGAATTTCAACTTGGGTTTTGAATTTTGAGCTAGATTGTGGTGCACCATGCACGTGATCTACCTCACTACTTGACCAGATAATTTATTTTTAGTTTTTTTTTACTCTCTCTCTAGTTTCTCTCTCTATACCTAAAATCGATAAATTTTAAATTTATCCTCTGGTCTCTAAATAAGTGTCCTGATTAAGAAAAATCCTAAAAAATGATAAATATTAATAAAACATATGTAAATTTATAAAATGAAAATATTACACAGAGGTCTAAGGCTGCTGAAACTTTAGTTTCCCAGTCATCTCAACCCAAACTTCTAAAAAAAAAATTAGGAGGACTTCTGTAGTTTGGACTCATTTTAATATAATAAAACAAAAAAAATATATTAGGGGTAAGGAAGAAGAAATGGACACTGTGCAAATATTGTATGAGACTTTTAACATGTAAGAGTTCATTTGGGACTGGACACCTTAAGAGGCATGGCGAATTATGTACCAAAAAATATGATCCATTAGATCCTAGGCAAACTCAACTTGGCACTGCATTTTTTGAGACGGAATCGAGTCCAGTCTCAAAGTTTACTCCCTTTATATACTCCAGCGAGTTGGGTAGGGACGGTATGGCCAGACTTATCACATTGATGGGTCTTCCTATCAGATTTTCAAAAGATCCAAGGGTTGTGCACATCATGCAAACATATTTTCAGCATGCTTATCGTAGGATTCCTAGGTCCACATCTAGGAATGACATACTAAAATTGTATAAGTTAGAAAAACAAAAAATAATTAATGAATTAATGACATATAGTGGAGTGGTGTCCGTGACATCTGATATATGGATAAGTCACGATGAATCATTTTATGCATGTCTCACCAGCCACTATGTAGATTCTAATTAGACAATGAATAAAAAAAATTTTAGGATTCTCTCAGATTCTTCATCCTCATGATGGCCCGGCCATTTTTGAGTGTAAGATGAAAATCTTTATGGAATATAAAATTCAAAATAAAATTTTTAGTGTCACATTCGATAACACATCTATAAATGGAGTAGCGATTAACATGTTTGTTAAGAATATTAGAGACGCACCATCAGGAGAGATTTTTCATGTTAGATGTATATGTCACGTGATTAACCTGATTGTTCAAGCGAGTATGAAGGTATGTTCCCTCGCGTTGGATAATATACGTAATGCACTAAAATATATTCGCACTCCTCACATACAACAAGAGTTTGGTAGTCTCTGTTTGTCTGTGAATCTTAAGAAGAAAAAATTCCAATCAGATGTGAGGCATCGTTGGAATTACACGTACATAATGTTAGAATCATGTGTTGGATATAAACACATGATATCCGACTATGTCAATAGTAAGAGTGACGAACTTATTATTGACGACACTAACGACTTGCATTGCACTCTGGTGCATATGCAACATTAGTAGCATGTTTAGGAAGTATCGAGCTGACCCGACACTTAGCCATATGATTGCAGAGATGGAAACCAAGTACTTGAAGTACTGGTCCACCGTTCCATCTATTTATTGCCCCGCTGCATGCATGAACCCTAGGGTTAAAATAGAATGGGTAGAAAACACATTGACTTACATTTCCTCGTGCATGAACCTGGAAGAGCCACCAGAATGGTTCATTCACGAGAAGTTGACTAACCTATTCATATACTACGATACTAGGTATGGTAGTGATAGTAGTGAGACTGTGATTACGGACATGGATACCTTGTTCGGAGATGACAATTTTTCTATTTAGCTAGCGAGAGGAAAACATAGAGGTGGACCATCACATAGGAGCGAGCTTTCTCGGTACATAGATACCGATTATTATTCAATCCTATCACATTATAATACTAATAATCTTGATATATTACAGTAGTGGAAATCATATGAGTTCACATTTTCCGTGCTATCTAGGATGACACGAGATCTACTGACTCTTCCAGTGTCGAGCATAGCATCAGAGTCTGCTTTTTTTGTTGCAATGAACGTGATTTCAGATAGGAGATCGAGATTACGTCCAAATATTGTTAAGGCATTGGCTTGTTTGAAGGATTGTGAGGATTCTATGTTTAACATCCATGATCGTGCTGGAGCTAAGACCTAAACATGGACTGTAGCCGCATCTACTACGATAGCGGAGGAGTTGATTGCTGATGATGATGATCCATATAATACGGATTTTGATGTTGCAGCTAATGATGCTCATGATATACCGATTGATGATTAATGATGATCTACTATTTTTTGATTTCGATGTTTTGTTTTTTATTGATTGTACGCTTTGTTTGTACGTTACGTTGAAACTTTAATTTATTTGGTTTGGACCTACGATATCTAATGGTTGATTGGTTATTTTTCATTTGATTTACTTATATTTTTTTTACTTTTAAATTTTTTTAATATTATTTATTGATTTATTTATTTTTTTGTTTTAATTTTTCATTTAAAAATTTATAACTCTATTATATAATTCTAATAAATTTTAAACTAATTTTATTTTACATCATAAAAAAAAATTACACTTTGTAAATTTAATAAATTTTAAACAATATTCATATTATAAATTTATAATATTATACATTATCTATAATTTATATAATTAAAATAAAAATTAAAACAATAAAATTTTTTTAAAAAGGATTTCCTAATTTCCCGGCCCGTACGGCCGGGCCGGGCCTGCTCAGGCCGCTTGAAACCTACTTTTTCGTAAGCTTACAAAAAAAAAGAGGCGAAAAGCTAAAACAAGATTTGTTTTTCTAAATTTCACCATATACCATCAAGCTCTGAAAATTTTTCCAAAAAAAATTCAGTCAATTTTTATGAACAAATATTCAAAAAAAAAAAAAAACTCCCATCATGAACCACAACACTTGGCCAAAACCAACCAATGCAACTAATTCACTAGTCCATAATAACCTCAAATGGTTCAGGCAGATCTAAACCATATCCAGCCGAAGCTTGACACAACTAGAATGGTGATTGCCTATTTCATAGCCTCATTAGAGAAATGGTTAACGAAATCAACACAAATCAAAGAAAAACGCACCACAGAATTCTCTTCTTTCACTCCAGGAAAAAAAAACATAAAAATAAGATTATGAACAATTAACAGGGAAAAGGAAAGTTGGGATAAATGGCAGATCAAATCAACAAAACAATGCAATATTTTGTGGTGAACGAAGCACAAAAAATGTAACGAGTGGGGGAAGAGACATTCAAGGTTCGACAATGGGTGCTGTCATGTGCTTCATCGATGTCGACTTGAGAAGATTGGTGTAGTTGCCTTTCTCCTTGAAAAGCTGCGAAAAATGGTGTTTGCAATACAATGTGCCCTCTAGGGCTGCATAATTTGATGGTGATAGAGAGCACCCACCATGAGAGCACTTAAAACAAGACTTGTGATAGGGCTGACTCTCAACAGTCACCTGCATATTTAGCCTCAATGAAACTACCATGCATGCATGCACTATTACAAATATTCATGTGATTGTGGAAGACTGTCAAACACCAATGGATGAACACAATCATTTACGTGCGTGCGTGCGTGCATGTAAGTGTGTGCACAGACATGCATATAGTAGCATAGGTGATGCATGTGTATACTAGTGAATATTTGTACAAACATAAGCATTTTCTATTTTAGCATTGACAAATTTTTTTCACACAATCATATGGGAAACAAAAAATCAAATCTAATAAAAACTCTGAAGTTAATTATGCATAGTGATAATCATATCAAGATAATTGATCAATTAAAAAGTCATTATGTTACATGCATATATTAGAGATCATGTCTTAATATAATAATAAGTACTTTTGTCCAAGAGAAACAGATCTCGAGTTCATGACTCATTAGACGTAACGTCTCTCTAATTTATGGGAATATGGATTTAGAGAGATCAATCTCTCTCAAACTCCACATTAGAAAAGATTAATATCTCAATATCTTTACTTCTAAGAATCATAGAGCATAATAATTTTTGAACTCAAAACTATCTACTCTTAGATGAAAATATTTATCATCATAGTAAGATATGACCTCCAGCACATGCATACAGCATAATAACTTTTCATGTGATCAATCATCCAGTAATATTCTCATACAAATACTTTTAATTTTAGTATTATTATGAGATCTGATATGTTAATATTTATATGATCACACACATACCATGATATTTTATTTTCCTTGTTAAAAAATATTAATGATTCCTAAATTAAAAACAAAAAAATAACCCAAGATATATATTTTTATTCTATTTAAAATTAATCTCCATTAATTCTCTCATATTCAACTATCTTTCTACCACCATAATAAATAAAAACTATACCTACAAATATCTGTGTATAGAATATACTATCTAAATTAAATCATCAAAAAATTCCCAAAAATACTAATCTTCAGTGAAACAGACTAGATCATATGCTAAATATTAAAAAATAAAAAATTCATCAAAAATAAAATAAAATACACGACCATGATTCTTTTAACTGATAATTGAAGATGATAGTAGCTTTTTTGTCTCTCCCACCACTAATCCCTCAATACAAACTCTTATTATCCCTCGATCCAAACTCAATCCATTCTTGCCTCAGGGCCCCAAGGTTGGAGCATGTAAGATCCATATCACACATCATGGTAAAAAGTCTAACAAACATCTTGAGAAGCAAATCCAACAGATTAAATCATATATCTTCTTTTGCTGATCAGGCTATCATGTTACTAAAGTGATAAACATGATAGTCATAAACACATAATAACTAACATTTTTGCAAGTAGGGTTTCTAATACAACAAACTATTAGAACCCACCTAGGGTGATGTTGTCCATGATGATATCATGTCTAAAGTGATAAATAACATCCATCCGGGGCCTAGTCCCAAGGCATGTTGTGTACCATCCTAAAGTGATTAACTGTGTAAAGTGACATCCAACCTCTAGTGCCATCAATATATTTTAGACAAGTTCTATTGTAGCCATATTTTTGGAGTATATACTCACCCATTGTTGAAGTAAAAATGCAACAATCATCTCTATAAAAATGGCACATCAAATCAAATGAGTTCTAAACCCGAAAAAGAAACAAAATCCCAAGTTGCTCAAAGCCTCTAACAGAGCAAGACACACTCGTGTTGATTGGCATGATGCTCATCCACATGAGCAATAAATAAAAAATATTGAAAAAAAAAGAGAAACAAAAAAATACATCAAAATGATATGAACTATAACCTGAAACAAGAACTGAATAATCATGTTTTATGACTCATTCTTTTTACTAAGTTTCACAATGGTGATTGTGAACACAAGCTCAAATTCTTCTCAAAATAAAATACTAGCCCACACATGTGCTCTATCAACTTTAATTCTTATTTCTCAAGATTTTTGTTACAAAATTTTTTACAATATAATAAAATTTATATAATTTTAATAATTGAGACAACCTCTCTAATTTTTAGGAATATAATTATCAAGATATTAACCTCTGAAAAATAACGTCTCCAGTTCAATACTCATCAATGATAACAACCCCTAATTTCATTACTAACCAACACGTGACTTGAAAAAGATTTTAAAATTATAAAATTATTCAAGAAATTGTAAATAAAATTGAACTGAGCTGAAAAATCATGACACACAAACATAAGAGAAATCATGCTACCTTTTCAAGTGGATAGGCAGTTTTGCCACAAGTTATGCATTTTTCTTGGGTTCCAGAAAACATGCTAGCTGCTCTGCTGGGCGATCTTGTCTGAAAAAAAAAGTTGATAGTCATATTAACACGCCAACACAAAAAATAATAATAATAAGGAACTTTTAGTTATAGATGAGATTTACCAGCTGAGGCATGGCTTTTTCAGCAGATTTTATAGCTGTGAAAAAAGAAAGTAATTTGAAATAAGCTATGTAAAAAATATTATAATATTTTAAAGAAATGATTATAATGTTGCACCACAAATAAGAAACATACGAGATGTGAAATTCTTGCTGAAGTTTCCAGTTTCCTTGAATAATTGCTCAAAGTGAGGCTTACAATAAAGTACACCTTCCATTGAGGAATAATTACTTAGCTGAAATTAGATGAACCAAAATAATTGTTGTCATCTACGAAACCATCAAAAATCAAAAAAAAAAAAAAAAACTACCTACTAACATATAAAAATGTAAACATTAGTCATTTTTACAAGTAAACAAAAAAATCAATTTTTTATTTCTATCATTATTTTAAAAGACACAAGGCATAAAAATCTTTTATAGATTGCACACAAGGTGCAATCTACTGTATATAATTTATTTTGATTATGTGTTTTGTATAATCAAATTATTTTTATTTTAATATTTTCATGTAAGTATATGAAATAAAATATTATGAGTCCAGGAATACAGCAATAGCACAATAACAGAAATCACGCTGTCCGGTTAGTGGGCCAAAGAATTTTTGGAACAAAGCCTGGTCTGTCCAAATGATCCGACCCGCTTCGATTAATTAAACCAAAAATTATATTAATATAAATTATATTTTTTTTTATGTTTTTCGGACTGTTGTTTTTCATGGTATGGTATTGTTCATCTCTTTCTCCTCTTCTGCACAATTTTATCGTGATTGTTTCTGCTGCATAAACTATAAGAGAATTCTAGACATTTTGATTATAATCTATAACGCATAAGTATTTTCTGGTGGATGTAGCTAATCATGTTGAACGACGAATGAACCATATTATTTCGTACATTTCTATCGTGATTTTATTTTCATTTTTGATTCTGTCATGATTAAATTATGATTGTGAATTGCATATATATTATTTGTTGTTGTTTCTCTATTCTTCTCTTCTTCTGAATTATAATCATGAAATCACAATTGTCCAACATAATCCTTAGTAAATTAAATGTAATCTAGCATGTATATGCATTTTATAAAATATAATTCAAAATCTAATTCAATTAATGAAAAAATTAATATTATAAATATTCAAAAAAACATATTCAATAAAGTTAATAAAATTATATAAAATTCAATAGAGATCGTATTTAATATACAAGGCTCCCACTTTATCGTGAGATCTGAAAAAAATTAATAATATCTCAACAATCTTGCACTAAAAAATGAAAGAGACTATACCTAATAAGTCTTAAACTTAATACCTAATATTCTTTGACAAATACCCTTGTTATTATAATAAAGTGTGGCCTCCAACATATACATATAACAAGAAGACTTTCAAAGTGATCAACTATATCAATACTATTCTCAACCTATTAATTTTAATTTTGAAAATTTTATAAAATTCAATGTATTAATGTTTAAAAATATATAAATTTTGATATAGAAATAATAATTTTCACAAAAAAAAAAATTAAATTAAAATAAATCACTAAAATATGCCTCTTCAATAAGTTGCATGTCTTGGCTAAATAGATATTATAAAAGATAATGGTTGAGCCTTAAGCCTAAGCAAGCTTAAAGCACACTTTTTAAAACTATTATTTCCATTAATAAATTCATTTTCAGTACTCTTAAAAATGAAAATAAAATTACATAAAAAATTGTTAAAAAGAAATCATGATTTTTTTTGAAAATGAATTTTACTATAAATCATAAAATATAAGATTGGTTATGGCGTTGTCAGCTTATGTCAATTCAAATGTTGATTCTAATAATTTAGAATGTGATCAACTCATAACAATTCAAAACATGCTGTCATGTATCAAATCCAATTTTAATTATATTTATTATCTCAATTAACCAAGCATTCTTGTTAGAGTTAGTTACATCAATCTTTTTGATAACATCAACAATATCAACCATAAATTAGTTGGTGTGATGCATGCTCTAAATATTGTTGACATGGAAATTCAAGCTACAAGAGGTGTCACACAAGCTAGGCTAGCCAAGGCATGTCAGCCAAATGGTAGCTTGAATACATTCCACCTCCCAAGCCTTGATGTGCTAGTTAGGGCACAAATCCATCTCAGTATCCGAGTTATTTTGATCCGAAAATTACCTATGATGGTCGCCGAGTCATTCTAACCTAACACACCATACACATCTTACATTGCCGATATCTAGGTCATTCCAACATGACCCAACACATCTTACATTGCCCAGCTGGCCAAAGTGATGTGTTGGGGCACCTAATTTTGAGGCATGTCGAGCAAGCATGGCCTAGATCCCAAAATGAGTCTTGATCAATCCGATATGATGGTCCATTTGACACCTCTAACACAACTCATCCTAAGATCATGCCCCAAGCAAGGCCTGGCACATGGAAAATATTCTAGCTAGGCCAACGTCAAGTGAGGGCAACTTAGTTATAATTGGAGCATCAACATGTCCAATTGCCCAAAAAAAAACCATAGCAATTGTAGCATTCTGATGTGATGCACTTGTGTGTGCTGCATACCTAATTGGAGCCAGGAGGACTTGTCAGCTGAGCTGGGTTGGCCAGACATAGCCCGAGCCAGAGCCCGACCCAATAATTTCGACCCATCAGCTCAATGTTAAACTTGACTGTGCTTGGTTTAGGGTTTGTAATTTTTCAATTTATTATTATTATTATTATTTTATTCTTTTTATGTTGACAAGAGCACACATGTGGGATGGTCCAAATTTTTTTACTATCTTATAGGATCTTACTTGATGATGTTATTATTGAGTATCTTACATAAATGACTTGAATTTCCAAGGAAAAATAAATCTTGGGGTGTGACAATCCTTGTTGTCACAAACTCTCCATGTGCAATAGAACACAAGACTGAAGAAATTTCATCACCATAATTTTAACAATGATGGTGTGGTAGGTGGCACCATTGATGCATGGTGGATTACACAACAAACACATGACGAATTGATGTCACTTTCATTTATATTGGTATCAAAGCATGAAGGTCGACACCAAAGTCCAATATATTTCAATTTTGTTGGTGAAATAATTCCATCACCATAATTTTAGGGAATAATAATTTGGTGGTAGATACAATTAGTAAGGCACAATGGTTCTTTTTGTTTAAGGAGTTCAGTCGAATCCCAACAGATTTCAATTATGTGGAGAAAATCTTAATTTAGGGTTTGTGAAAATCTAATTTAAACAAATTTCAATTCTTTTAAAGAAAATCCTAACTTAGAATTTTGAGAAAATTTGATTTAACAATTGATTTATAGAAGAATCTAAATTATTAGGAAAGAATAATTTGCTCTTGATATGTGTATGAAGATGTATTATAGTAGCAGAGAAAAATATAAAAGAATTGAAAAGAACATATAAACTATAGAAAAGAATATATCATATTAAATAAAATTGTATTTTATTTCTATAGAAAAGAACAAGAATACCACGAAGAGACATATAAACTGCCAGAACAAAGAAGTCTCCCTAAGATCATCACATATTTTATCCAACATAACATTTATTTATTAGAAATTTTATCCAACATAACATTTATTTATTAGAAATAAGTATACAAAACTCTCCTCTAAGACAATAATAAATCCTTCATTTCTTTCATATTTTAGTCTGGTAGATTAAGCCAGGGGAAGGATGCAAACAAAGATAGAGTAATTGAATATTTTTTACTTTTTTTATTCTAAAAAAATATTACTATGAATAACAAATATTGAAAATATTATTAAATATAACTAATATTTATTTGTATGATTAAAAAATTCTGAAAAAAATCTCTATTTATAATTTAATATGATAAATTGAATATTTTTACTTCAACAATAATATCTCTTCATAAATATTTTAATGTGTTAGACTATTTAATTGGGTATTCATAACTTGATCACTCATTACTAACAAAATTAAAAATATTTTACCTAAATATTAAAAATATTTTGACTCTTAAATATGAGATATTAATTAAAAAAATTTATTAGAAGTTTCTAGCATACATATCAATTTAATTTAAGGATTGCTTCCATCTACAATTCAAACATATAAATATGTAGTAAAAATGTGATCAGAGACTTTTAGTATTTAATTTTTTTTATTAATAATTATTTAAGACACATCAATATATCTTTTTTAAAATAGAACATAATTTTTTTTATTTTTCACATATTTCATAAAATAATAAAAAATTAATTTTATAAAAATATTTAAAAAAATAAAAATTATTAATATATTATAATACATTTCAGATAAAATCAATATTTACTATATGAATCATTATTTACAGACCAAACTTCCTTTGTCGATGCACTCCAAAAGAATAATTAATAAAAAAATAAATATCTAATTGAAATTATTTAATCACTCATAAAAAATATTATTCCAAAATATTTTTAGGAATATTTAATTATAATCACATTATTAGGTATATATTATTTAGATCATATATTTTGAATAGTAATTTAATTTGTCTCCTAAAACTTTTTGATACATTTGTTTTTCTTTTAATTTTTATCTAGACCAAAATAAGTTAGCATCTAAGACTTAAAGATATACCTTCCTTAGATACTCTAATATCTAGCAAATACAAATATTTTTTATCAAAAACTTATAAGATTTTAGTTAGTAGAGATTTGATTTTTTTTAAGCATGACACATTTTTAACATGCAGGAATACAAGGCCAAAAATAACAATCAAATCCATTAGTTTATCTTACTCACCTGTAGTACTATTTAGATCATCAAAGAGCATCACACATCAAATATATCTAAACATTTTGTTAATTAATATGATATTACTCTCACAGAATCATGATATTTACCAATAAATACAAATTATTATAATTTTAGAGAGCGTGAGGTATCCCATAAAAAAATCTCTTTCAAGTCAAGATGACACAATTGTTAACATATTCTCCTCAGTACATGCTCATGCTAAGCAAGAAATTAAAAAAATTGACCATATATCCAATTTGCTCCAACCAAAGATGACCCTAATAATAAATCAAATGATCTCGCAATCAATCCTTCTAATCTTAACAATTCGATCTCTATTTTTAAAAAAATAAATAAATTATATTCAACATCCAATTTACAAGTATAACATCAGGATAAATAACCTTCTTTTGACAATAATAAGAGACCTGAGTCACTTTCTAAATATTATATTATTCAGGATAACATTAGGCCATAATAAAATAAATGCAAGTTCACCATGCTAATTAGACTTTAAAACTAATATGATGACTTCTAAGAAGATGTATTATTGGTTAGAAGCAAGTATTTATGGTGACTTACAAAAAGAGAATACAATCAAAGATTTTTTATGTACTAAAACACTTTATCTCTCATGATAAAGAAAGCCTTAACACAAATTATTACTTCACTTAGATCATCTCAAAATTGAAAGCTACACTAAAAGGACATGCATAATATATCTTTTCATAATGATCTTAAAAAAGAGAAATATATGAAACAATCATATGAATTTCAAATAACACAATCTGATTCAATTTATAGAATGAGAGATATTGTATGACTTTCTATAGTCACCAAAAGCTTATATTTATATGATTTATATAAGTATTAATTAGGAGCGTCAAATGGGTTAAACTGGTATGGGTTAAACGGGCGATGGGTTAAAAATATATAAACTCGTACACAACCCGTTTAATGAATGGATAAAAAATCAAAACACGAACATGACCGATTTAATAAACGGGCAACACTTTTATAACCCATTTAACATGTCTAATTTTAACGGGTTGGGTTGGATTAACATGATAAACCACTCATTTGACCGATTTACCTATTTATCACATGTTTGACCCATTTAACATAGTAAGTCACTCATTTAACCATTTACTCATTTATTTTAACAGGTAAACAAGTTATAAACAAGTTAGCATGTCTCATCCAAACACGACTCATTTATTAAATGTGTTAAATGGGTTATAAATGGGTTAGCATGTCTCACTTGAACACGATTCGTTTATTAAACGTGTTAAACAGGTTGACCCATTTATCACCCGAACCAATTTAGATCTCACTCAAACTCATTTAATCAATAGTTAATCGTATCGATTAATCATGTCATGTTGAATTTAGAAAGACAGTAATTATCTTGTTTGAGTTATGTATGTTAGTATTTTTTTTTGGATGAATCTTGGTGTCATGATAATTTTGCTGATTAACAACCAAAATAATATTTTGATTATAAAAATAACAAATTAAGGATCATCCAGGATAAGAAATTCATACGAGCAAAATTTTAAATGGAAAATCATGAGAAACTCAATTATTTTCTTAAAATAAATATTACCTATTTACTAGATATATCACCTTATCATAGAAGATATATGTGATATTCTTATATAAATTAATATTTTAAATTATACTCTAACAGATATTCTTATAAATTCAAATACTAATTCACTTTTAAAATAACTATTCTAATTAAATCTACTACTTATAAAAAAATTATAAAAAATATTAACTATCAAATTATGATCATGATCAAGTCAGATATAATATATATAATCAGTATAATTAATCATTTCTTAAATTCTTTGTAATAAATTCACTTTTATGCATCTCTTCGTATATTAAATTATATAAAAAAATTTTCCAAGACTCGAGACTTCTTTTAGAGATCATAAGTAGTTACAATATGTTAGATATTCAAATTCAAACAAGACATTAATATACACAAAAAAAAAATCTATGATAGTTGTATACTTTTCTTTAAGAGTCTAAACTTTTAATAAATAAGAAAATAATTATTTTGAGATTAAATACAAAAATAATTCAACAAAATAATAATAATTAATTATAAGATACTTTGAATATATCACCAACTCAGAGATTACATATTTTTTTTTCTCACAACTCTTTACTATAAAAATTATATAACAAGATATCTAGCCTCAAATCTAATATTCCATAAACAAATAAATTACATAGAAATAAACAATTTTTATAGAAAAAAATATTTATGATAAACCAATAATATAATATATATTTAAACAACAAAATAATTATCTAACTTCTTCACGAAAACATTGAAGAAACCTCAACATTATATTTTTTTTCCTCTAAACTTAATATTGTGTATTTGTACACAACATCACGGAGACTATTGCAATTTCTTAGATTTTAATTATTATTGTATTTTTTTATAATATTCATTGAATCACTCAGCATGTAAATTTTTTAAGTGTTGCTCTTTTTATAATATTTTTTTTCCTTTTATTTTTCTCTTTTTATAAGAATCTTCTAGTATGATATTATTATTAAGTGTTACTCTATTATTATTTAACTTCTAGAATACTAAACTTTGATTGATTCCAATACAATTAGGCACAATTTGTTCAAGTAGCACCTATCTATTTCAATGTTGTCAATCAACCTAGAGTACTGGCAAGTGATGTGACTCATGTTAGTTTCAATATCATCAAAACCATGTTGAATTTTAATATTGATTATAGTATTTGAAGAAAAAAAAATATTAATTTTTTTAAATTATAATTCTTGTGTTATCAATTGTGATTTTTCATTTTAGAAATAAAAGAAAAATAAATTGCAATTAAAATTTTTAAATATTATACTTTGACAACAAAAAAATACATTAAACAAGATCTAAAGAATTTATCATATCAATTATGGCAAAAAGTGTATTCATCCTATGCTAATAAGTCTAATATTCAAAATTTATTAAACACAATCTTTTTAATTTTAAAGAACAATCTCAAGCTAAGGGGGAACCTTATACACTGAATATAACTCTTCTATACTTATTTATCATTATACACTTATCTTTATATAGAATTAAGAATCATTATAAGAAATGGAATCATTTATTGGTGAATTTGAAAATCACATTGTGTATGAGTTGACTCGTTTAAACTTATTTATCATAACATACTTTCTTTATATAGATTTAAGAACCATTATAATGAGCTCGACATGACCCATTGGCCCGTTGGGAAACCAAAGTCATGTTGGGTTGAGTCAGACTAGTGACTCAACCAACACAAGCTGGGTACTATGCATGGATGGTGCACGCCTGACATGTTTTGAACCCATACTAGCTTGGGTTCATGGCTGACAAGCCTTGGCTTGGTCCAAGCTAGCTTGGTATCCATCTAAGTTAGATTGGGTTAATATCAAGCAGCCTAGGCTCAGGCTAATTGCTAACTGCCAGCCATGAATTTGTGAAAAGACTATGGACGGGTCGAAGATGGATGCTGCAAACGTGCAATCATTTTTTAAAAAAGGCATGTAAATCTCAAGTGCCATACTTTGGGTCTGAGTTCATGCCATCCATATACATGACCTGAGCACAATCCATCTTCCTGGGCAACCAGGCCAAATTCTGCTAGGGTAGGCGGACATGGTCAGCACTTTTGGACCATGCTAGCTGCTCATTTTTAGGTGTGCTGGTCAATGCTGACTCCAAGCCTAGTTTTGGGCGTGCTGGTCTGTAAACAGCCTCATTTTTTTCTTGGCCATATCACGGGCTAGGCTGGGATGACGATGGGAAGCCCCCAGTTTGCCACAACTAGGCCTGTCCAAAGGAAAAACCAACATAACACCTCAGTCCACCCCCAAAATTCACGCAAACTGCCAAGCTTTATAGAATAACTCGTTTTCTGCCCGAGTGTGCCTGGGGCAGCTTATGACTGGACCCATGCCCATGCACTGCTCATGGTGTTATCCAGGTAATTCTTACCTGACTCTCTACGGCATGTTTGACTCTTTTATTCTTGTCTTATGCAGCATACTTATCTTCAGGTTCCTCGTGTTGATTAGCCAGACTATACTACCCCTGTGCCAGTTCAATCTGAATTCGAATTCAAAACCAGCTCAAATTTCATTCATGCTTCCTATTGTTGACAAATTTTACTTTTTTTACCCTTTTAATTCTAGATTAAAACCTATCACAAACTGATGTGTTCAGTTCACGATTGAAACCATTTACAACAAGGTTGAAACCAAACAACATTCATTTAAAAATTAACCTAGATTATAGAAAGTCTGATGATAAAAAGCTGGTAATGCTTATAATCTACCTGTTAAACATTGATGATTCTAAATAAAAATCACCTGCAACGTGCCCTTGCAATGGAAGCACTTGAAGCAAGACTTATGGTAGGCAATACCATCAGCTGACAGAAGCTCCATTGGATATACAGTCTTCTCACATGCCTTGCATTTTTCTTGTGTACCAACGAAAGCCATCACAATTTGTGTCTTCAACTTAATATTATCACCTCCTTCAATTTGTGCCTTCAACGAAAGACATCATCAACTTCAACAAATGTCACAAATTCCATTCAAAAAAAATTAAAAACAAAACAAGGCAAAATGAGAACGAATTTCCAAAACTAATTCGCAAAGCATGCAAGTATATTCAGATAATGTTCAATGAACATCTTAATAGATTAAAACTACGTAAATTCATAAAAATCTCGATCATTTAATTTAAACTAACTTATTGATATTCTTAGACCAATAATCTGCTGAGTTTCTTGAATTATATACTTTCATTCTAAGAACCAACTTAAACCGATCAAATTTAAATTCGCCAACGTCAGGAACACAAAAGCATTCCTATTCAAGTCCATCGCCTAGCAACAAACTAGTTATCATCCAGAAATCAAATACAATCAAGAATCAGAAATCAATGACTGATTTCGACGTGCGCTTCCGCGTTCATCTTCAACCAATAAGAAGCTGATGAAAGTTTTCATGAATAACTCTGAGAATAATATAAACGCTTAGATATTTGATCTGAACTAACAGATGAAAGACAGCGGATAAGGAAGGAGGACAATGGAGGATCAGAATGTGAGCATTTGAAAGCGAAAAGCAGAGCTAAACTGCTAAAGTAAAACTGATGTCTGAAGAAAGAAGATTTTGAGAGAAGAAAGAGACGGATCGTGCCTTTTGCAAGTGCTGAACACTGTCAACGGCACGCAAGTTAACAACCATCTGATTTTGCTCTATTTTAAACCGTCGATCTGTAATCACCCATTGGCGGGCATTAAATGAACGGTGTGATGAAGCAGTTTTTCTAGAACTCTTTTGGGTAATTATTTTTTTAAAATAATGAGTCACACATTTATTTGAAAAAGAAAAGCTATACTTGAATTTTATTTATTATTATACGCCACGTACAAATATAAAATATTAATTTTAGATAAAATTATGCAAATAGTCAATCACATGAAAATATTTAATAAAAAACATTGCTAAAAAATTAAGAAAAAAATCTAGACTAATAAAAATAAAAATCTAAAAATAATTTTTTCCACATAAAAAAATTTAATTAACAAGTTAGCACATTTATAAAATATTTTTTTAGAAAATGTATATATGGTATATTTTACGAAAAAAATATACACAATATGTCAGTAGATATATTTTTACTTTATTATTTTACTTTGTTAAGGTGAACTTATATTTTTGGGCCACAAAATAAAAATATTTTAAAAATAATTCAGATTTTAAAAAATTTTAAGATATGAGATAACAAAACTCAAAATATTTATGTTTTAGTCTTGTTTTATGTGTAAATCTGAAAATACATTTAAATATATTAAAAAAAAATAATTTTCAAAAAATAATTCAGCCATAACATTTTGAAAAAACACTCATCCCCATTTGAATAATATTTTTCATAAAAACATTATTGACGTATATATAAATATATGTGTGCGCGTGTGTGTCGCACAATATAACAACAAGTGTTTAACAATATATAAATGATTACACACACACACACACACACACACACACCTATATATATCAATAATTTAAATTTTTTAAAGTCAAAATTAATCTTTTCTAAACTGAAATCTCCATTAAAAAATAGAGTTAAAAAAAGTTGATTTTTAAAAATAAACATTCATAGAAAAAGTGAAATAATCTATTATTTATAATATAACCATTCATATGATTTTATCTGACGAATTAACTTTTATTTGGACAGAAATACCCTTAAATGTTTGAAGTATTTACATGGATTATAAAAAAGAAATGGATCATCTTGAAAGAACACAATAAATATTTTGAGTGTGACATGTAAATGACCAAAAAGAAACACCAAGCCGGACCTAATCAAGGGCAAAATTGTCAAAGAAGATGAAGAAGAAACATTTAAATAAAATAAGGCACCCACTTATACAATCTTCCTTTCAAAAGAATGAAGGTAAAACAATACTCTAATAATGAAGCCTAAATAATTCTAAGAATCCATGAAATCAACGGAAACTAATCTCTTGATGTTTCCGCACGTCGAGGGAAATATCAAACAACCCAAGCTTCTTCGACCAAAACATGGGCATGAATCATACTCGTTTACACGAATTTCGAAGCATCATCATTTGCTACGTTTTTTGGCTTCATTGTAGAAGATGACTCCAATGATAGTGAGTGTATAACCGAGCATTCCAGTAACTGACACTGGGTTTCTAAAGATTAGAATCGAGACCACCACTGCTACAGCCCCTTTCGCATTGCCAAGAACCTACAAGAAAGTATATTCATTCACTTAATTCATCATCATCATCATCATTTAACCTGATTATTATTGATTATGCAAAAAGGTCCCAGATACAAACTTATCATGTGTGTGTGTGTGTGTGTGTGTTCATGTGTTTGACTGTATGTAGGTGCCTATGTGTGTATGTTTGAGTGTTGCGAGTGTCTAAAAGAGAATGCATTTGTGCATGTGCTTGTGTATGAGAGTGCCTCTCTGGGTGTGTGTGTTTATGTATGCATGTGCATGAGAGAGAGAGAGAAAGTGTGTGTGCGTGTGTGCCTATATATGTATACATATATATATATATATATATATATTCATGTGTATACGTGTGCTTGTGTGTGTGTGTGTGTGTGTGTGTCTGTTAAAATTGTACTAAGGCATAAGGCTCCTGCTTAACACAAAACCAACTACAATTGGGTGAAGGCCCTTACCATTGTACTAAGACAACCTTCAACATTATACAAGCAACATTAGTATTCACATACATGCAAGTTTTTCAATGATGGTGGATATAAATTTTTAAAAGTTTTTTTTTTCTCCCAAAATCCTATGATAAAAGTATTCATCCTTTTTTTTAATTGAACTACCATATTATTGGTTGCAATGCTTGTTTATATATAAACATGCACATGCGCACACACAGAAACATAGACACACACACACACACACTCTTATTAAAAATATTGCTACTGATCCATTAAAGTCATGTATTATAATTTGCAATATAATTCATATAGTTTGAGTTGGAAAAAAGAAAGGAAGTTTTCATCAAGGAAGCAATAAATTTCTAATCATAGGCTAAATTATCAAAGTTTGTTGATATGGAAAAAACTTAATCTAACACCACGAAATACATTTTATCTCATTTATTCAATATAGAAACCATGTTAATATAAACTTAATTAGCATAAGAATAGGGTTTGGAAATGAAGAAAATGATATGATTACAATTTAATTCTTAACTCATAAAATTATAAAAAAAAATTATGAATGCTAGCTATTGTTATAGCCCAAAATATCATATTAACCAATAATCAAAGTAGCTATTATTTAACCATAAATTAAAGAAAATATCACTTTGTTTATATGCTAAGGAAACACAAATTTCATAGAAGAATGTAATTGTGAATGCAAGAATACCTGGAGAGTGAGAGCGCTAGTGTGCTTGGTGACCAAGAAGTTGGTCAAGTTAACAAAATAAGCAAGGGCGGAATTGAAGAGGAGATACCAAATGATCTTGATATCATCTCTTGCAAGAGCAAGTGAAATCCCAACTACATTTTCTTCCATTATAAGTGTTGCGGGGAGCAAAAACACCACTGCTATGGGAGCCATGTAGAGGAGGAGATTCATGGAATTGAGCTTCTCCCTTGAAAAAATACCACTAAAATGTAAGCATATGTTTATGGTTTGCAAATGAAACTGAATGCCTAAACAAGTATTCTCACCCTTCCGAAGAAAGTAAAATCCCTTGCAGTACCGATTTAAGTGCCCTCGCAGCAGTTGCTGAGATACACATTATAAACCCAAATAGATGAAAGCTTGGTTCCCCCTATGATCATATAAAAGAGGTGGACCCAAGTAAGATACATAGTAAAAACAAGATCGACTATTACAAAAATCTTAAAAAAAAATATCAAAACCCAATTGGTTTCTTAAAAAGATTGATATTCTTGATGTTCCAAATATATAAATGATCTCATAAACCAATGATCTTAATCAAATGATATCAACTAATGATCATAAACAAAACATCATGCACAACACACAAGGTTGCTTCCATGTGAGAATCAAGATCTGAGATAGATAACAACAAGTCTTGCCCCCAATAAATTTGAGAGAGTGCATTTGGATGAAAACACTAGCCAATCACACCAATATATGACTTTTACAACTAATGATCATAAACTAATGATGCAAAACAAGTGAGCGGATTTGTTGCACGTCAAAATCTCATTATTTAATGATCTTGACAAATTATATATTGTATAAATAAATATAAAAATCAATCTTATATGTGTGGTACAACCCCTTATTTCACCAAAAGGTTAGTTTTGTTGAAAACCCAAAACAAATCATCAAATATATATGATAAAACATGATGATATATGTGGGTGTTTAAACGATATATTTGAGCTTACGTAACTGCCTCCAATAATGGCATAATAGAATCAACAATAATATTTACTTAATTCAAACAAACTCAATTCCAGAATTGAAACAAGCCCAGATGAAATTAACAATTAGAAACCATTCCGTCGATTCCGAGATGCAAATGGCCCCAATTAGCAAAAAATTACTTACCCCACTAGCAATGACAACGCCAGCAACAACTGGAATCAGGGTCACATAAGTAATCCAAGCCTCTCTCTTAAACGTCATCAAATAAGCAAAAATAGCAGTAAAAAATGGCGTCGTGGCACCGACAGCTTGATTAAACGAGACAGGGAGAAACCGCAGCGAGACGTTGCCAAAAACGACTGAGACGCAGAAAACGAGACTCAGAGCTGAGATCTTAAGAAACTGAACCCGAGACCGAATCATCTGCATCGGCACCATCTTCAGCCACGCGATGGCGACGTAGCTGAGCAAACTGCAAGCGGTCATGTGGCACATGGTTAAGAAGATTGGGTATCTGAATCCGTAATTGCTCAACAGATACTTGTTGAGAAGTAACACTCCTATGTTTGACGAATACCATGCGGCCACTAAACCCAATGTGAAGAGCCTCGATGCGCTCCTCATTGTTCTGAAATTTTGTCGTGTGGGTTGTCAGATTGGTATTATTTTGTTCAGCTAAATGGGTGTGGATTTCCTGGAAAATTCATAAAGAAAAGGTTTCTCATGGATCTGAAACATTGACAGATAAATTTAGGTATCCTACCAATGAAGAATAATTCGCATGCTCGCGCCTCGGGCAGAAACAGGTAGAGCAAAGAAGGAGAGGGAGGATGTGTGTTTTATATTTTACGTTTAGTAAACTGTAATTTATTTTTCGGTTCATGCCTGGCTGTCGCCTGGAGACGTTAGTTACAGGATGGTGATACCTGAAAATATAGCATAACTGGGTTGGTTCTACAATTTAACATAAAAAATATAGAAAAAAATTATCAACGGGTTCATCATTAAAAAAAAATAAAAAAAAATAAACATAAATCTTAAGTTTTGAAATAAACTACGGCTAAACTATAAAATAATTAAGTTTTATTATACTAAAAATATAGATATCCAAAAATAATTATTTGCTTACCACATTATTGTGTCATGTTATTATGTAATATCATATAAAAAATAAGAAAAAAAATATGTTTGAAATTTTAGTAGAATATATACTTATGAGGAATATTAAAAAAAACTTTTAAATTTTAAGTACTGAAACATGTTGATTTTATACTTAATTTAATTAATATCTAAAATAACCATATGATATGATATTCATGATTGAAATTCAAAGTGGCAGAGTACTAGATTTTTTTTTATTAACATGGGGGGTCATTTCGAATTGTAAATGGAGATAAAAAAAATATCACTAACTCATGAGATATGGGAAGATATTTAGTTATAGGCAGAAGATATATCTCGTTGCACAATTGCAAACATAAAAAACAAATATATAAAGAAAAATAATTTGTTACAGTTATGAAAAATCATAATATCTTAGTCATAATTAGATGAATCTGATTGTCCACTAATATCCTTCATTTTAAGTTCACGTGGTAGAAAGAGAAAAACACACAATTTGTTATGATTCAATAAAAATTATAATTTGGGCACCCTTTCTGCAAGAACATTAGCTATATATACAGGTGAGAGAGGACAAAATTGAGATTAATAACCTTTCGAACAACTTGTTCCCAAACAAAATGATATTCAATATCAATATGTTAAGAGTGAGATTTGGTAATTGGGTTGGAAACTGTGAATATGATACCATAATTGTTGCATAAGAGTTACGGAGGAGAGAGGAGGGTGATCTAGACTCTAGAGTTTCTCGAAGAAGTTGAAGTGCCCATGAGAGTTTCACAACAATAAAGATAGGAGCATAACATTCAACTCAGTATGAGAGTGTGCACCAAAAGTTTGCTTTTTTTTTAGCACCATGAAATTAAGTTGTGGGCTAGAAAATAACAAAATCGATTGTTGAATGCCGAGCACATGTGATCATGGAGTGAGTAGAGGTAGACAATTGGATAGAGAAAGAAGAGGCATGTATTGGAACATCCAAGGTTGGTTCAGGTGAAGATGGTTGAGAGAGTTTGATTGAAACAATTAAATTTGGACTTGAGTCAGCACAAGGAACACGAGAGTGGAGGTCACACTAGAAGTGAGGGTCACACCTAGGAGGAATAAATTGTTACTATGAAGAAGACAATCAAAATGATCAATACAAGTGACATAATTAGTAAATGATCAATACAAGTGACATAATTAGTACCAATCAAAGAAGGAATAGTGGAGGTAGCATAAGAAAATAATCTTCAAAAAAATTAAACATGATGAAATATCTTGACCCTATTACTCTCTTATCCAAACAATGAAAACCCTTATGAAGTATGACCAAAAAACATAGGGAATAGAGTGAGTTGATAATTTATTACGCATGTAATCACATAGAAATGAAAAAAAAGAAGATAAACAAATATACAAGTTAAATAATAAGAAATTTTATCATATAGAATTTCACGAGGAGTCTTGCCATCAAGAATGGGTAATGAATGTCAATTGATGAAATAGCAAGTGGTGGATGAAGAATTCAACTCAAAGATACATGTGAATAAAATATTATATTGAGACTGATTTCTATGATATGGTGATGTTGTTGGTGAATTCTTCTACTTCATCACATTGAAAATATTTGATTTTATTGTCAGATTAATTAATGACATAATGGTGAAATCAGACAAAAATATCAAAAAAAAAAAAATCTGACATAAGCTTCAAAGAGAATAACCAATTAAAGCAAGAGAAATCATATATCAAAACACAATAGTATTAATAACCATATAAATAGAGGATTGGCATGGTATCCCATGGGTCACACTGAATCCTTTCAAATAAAAAAGAATAATGTTTACTCAAATTTGGAAAGGTAAAGTAGTGAATTTTTCCTAATTGACAACAAAAACATGGGTTTGAACTAAAACTGCCTCTATCCAAAAATGTGATTATATCAAGCTTATTTAAAAAAGAAACAATGTGAAAAGAAGGGTTTCATAATTGTGCATACCAAATGACAAACTATGCATGAGAATTATATGGTTAAAGACATGACAAAAAACTTGCATGGCCATGATTAACAATATAGAGCCCTTTCTCACAGTGCTCAACTCCCACCATTATTCTTATTGATAGTTACTATGTGGTAAAACAAGAAGAAGAAAAAGTTGATTACCAATTATTCTCAAAGGTTAACTTACTAATAGGCAATAAATTTTTAGTAATGTGAGGAACCAGAAGAATACCATATATTTTTAAAGAAAGAGAAGCAAGAAGAGAGGAGATAGGTCAATGTCAAAAAGAGGAAAAAATTGACTATTACCCACAAAGAATCATTGAATACCATTGTAAGATACAAATTTATCAAGAGCAGTAGCATCATTTGTTAGGTAAAAAGTTTCTCCCATGTCTATGTAATAATTAATATATTAAGAATGAAACCTCCAAATTTAGCTTTGTTCATTAATTCGACAAGTTTATGGTATTTCTTGGCAATTTGTCATTTTTTTCTCACACCATGAGCAAGTGGTTATAGAGGTCTTAGGTTATGGCATGATCCTAGTGAGGGATAGACTAGTTTAAAATGGACACAAAGAGTATTATGCTGGAAAAGATAAATTATTATTGTGACCGTTTATGACATTTAATTTTATCAATTAAGTAATGTTTCTAAAGCTCATTAAGAAGAATATCTTGTCAACAGAGATTAACAGGTACACATGTCATATAAGTAGTAAAGCAAACTTTCGTCCAGATATTGATTCCATAATAATTGTATCAGTAGTTTGGTTATTCAAAAGTGACACAACTCACTTTTAGTAAAATTGATATTTGGATCTTTAGATAACTTATGTTCATGAGTTTATTTATTTAATTTATATGATGATTTTTAAGTTGCCCAACTTATATTGTGTTAGATATACAATAAAATTTATACTTTTGTGCAATAACTCATTGTCCTAATAGCATACAAGGTATTTATTACTATTGAGCTATTCTAATATTAGTCCCCTCATAATTATCTCCTAAGTGCGTTATAATTGAGATAATAATTTATTTCTATTAAAAATCATTCATAATCTCATAACATTTAGGCAACTTTTTCAATTGCTAGTGATGATTGTTATATATATATATACTTTTATTAGGTATCATAAAGGCCAAATATTGATATGGTTTGTAAGTATTTATTGTTTTAGTTTCATAAGTATTATACTTATATAATTAACATAAATTTCTCTCAAGTTTCACCGGTAGGAACCATATGAGTAAAGGGTTGTCACCACCTTGAGTCACTATACACTTGCACATATCTTGAGGATTTTCTATCACTGTCCTATTTGGCGATGATGCAACTCTCACGCCAATAGTGAATCTCTTAGGAGAGTATTCTATATAATATTTATTCCAATCCAAAACCCATTCTTTTAAAATGTGTACAATGGATTTACATATAAGAGTATTTATATTTTTAGCTTCATAAGCACCATGCTCATGATGATTAATATACCCAAATTTTGGGTTTCAATTTATTAAATTATCTTATATATCATAGTCAGAAAGAATATTACTTATTTCCTACCATATGTGTAAATGAGTCTCGTAATTTACATATCATTGTCTATCATAATAATCTCGCATAAACATACTAATAGTTAAAATTCTAATTTAAGTTCTATTTTAACATCATTTATATATCAAAATTCATAATACAAAATAACTCAAATACATTTATTCATATATAAAAATTAATGTCATATCACATATATTCAAAATTACACATATCTTAGACTTGTGCTATTTTAGTACAAATTTCTAAATCTTTTCTAAAAATAGGAGTTTGAGATCATTGCCACCCAAATTTAGGGATTGCAATTATAAGTCTCACATCCCTTTCTTAATTGTGGAACTCCTAGGGAGAGAAAAATTTGCCTTTAAGGTTTGATAGTTATTACGACCTTGCTTATTGTATGGAGAGAGGGAGGAAGGAGAAGAAAGATCCTTTGAATATCTCTACCTTTCACTTTTATTCTTGGGTAATTTTATATTACTCCAAGTCAGAAGTTATGACTTTCGGAAAAAAGTCACCACTTTGACCTTCATTTCTTAAGCTTTAAGTTTTGACTTTAGGAAATGATCACGACTAGGAAATATATCATATTTTTTTTGTAACATAAAGTCATGGTAATGAAAATAACCATGACTTGGGCTTAATGTCTCAATAACATAAAGTTGTGGCACTATGAAGTGATCATTGCTTCATGTGTTTGTCTTCTCACCTTTAATAAAGGGTCACAATACTAGGAAATAACATTATGACATGGTGAATAGCTTCTCATATTGATATATGGATATGACAGTGTGATAATGTCATGACATTGACATTTGTGCTACTTGATTATTATTTGGCCATAGTGTTGTGATTAGTCACAACACTAAGAAGGTTTTGTGTTTCATATCACAATAATTTTATGTAGTGGACATATTAATAGTTGTGGTGGGGTTTGAGTTTCATGACTATACTTGTTGATCAATAGATATATAAATTATTTTATGTAGTGGATATAAGTATTTATTACATCATACATATAAAAAAATCAACTACCAAAACTTCTTTTACTCTATCATAGTTCTTTGATATTCATATTATTTTCTCAATATATTATTTTATCTTCTACTTGTTTATTTCTTCTTTTAGTTTGGCCTCAACTACTCTTATTTTTTTGCTTTCTCATTGTTGGATACCATAACTTTAGTAAATGTGATAACTACTTTTATGTTGATTCATCCATTTTCTTCATTAATCCCCAAAGTCATGGTGTTGAGTACGATCATGATCTTTCCATTATGATTTTATTTTCTCTTTCATTCTATAACTCTAAATTCTTGATGCTGAGTGAATCTATGACATTGTCTTCAAGCTTTTCCTTACTCTTTTTATTATGTAACTCCAGAGTCACGACATTGTGCATAGTCATGGCTCTGAATCTATGAAATTGTCTTGAGGTTTTTGATGGACTAATTCATTTTATATCCCAAAAATAATAGCATTAGGCATAGCCACAACTTTGTCTTCACACTTTCCTTGACTATTTTCTTTATTTAATACCAAAGTTGTAGCATTGTGCTTAGCCATAACTTGGTCTTTAATATTTCCTTGGTGAATTTCATTCTCTAAAAGTAAAGTTATGGTGATGCACATAACTATGGCTTTGTTCTTGAGTGATTCTTCCATAATTTCTTTCTCATCCTTATCTTCTTCTATTGATCTCTTAGCTTCCTTTTAGATTTCAACATAAGACTCTTTTGAGGTCATGACTTCAAAGAATGTTATAACCTCATTGTAATCATCATCCTTTGTTTCTTCATTTTTATAGCTCTAATACAATTTTTTTCTTCATATTTCTCATCTTCATTACTATTACAACTCCAAAGTTATTTTTCTACTTCATATTCTTTATCTTTATTTAATTAGTAGTCTTCTATAAAATCCTTCAATCAGAAATCCACTTTTTGTTGTATTGTGGTATAGAAAAGATTATTGATTCTCCAACAGCCTATTTTATCATCATTTAGACTTATAACCTATTGTCAAAATTGAACTTTATTTATTCCTCATTGACATGGAAAATAAACTCTCATTTCTTGATGCTAATAAAGAGTTGCTTTATGTTCAAAAATAGTCAGCCCAGTATCGATAGTGTATAGTTGTTCTCCTTTATATCCAATATAATAAAATTTACTAGAAAAATAAATAAATTCACTTTGGCCAATATATCTTTGATAATTTTATTTAAGCACTTGATAGTCCAATCTTTCATTTGGAGTGAGATAGATGTTTGAGTAATTTTGTTAAAATTTAATTTTCATGCAATTGATTGGTGCATCAAGGTAAAACTTGATGCCAAGTCGCATAAAATCTTTCAAAATATGTGATCTCCAATAGAATAATGTATAGTAAAGCTTTTAAGGTCTTTCAATTTTCTCAAAAGTTTTTCTAAATGGCTACATTATACTTCTTGATCATATTCAAGGTCCCATACATTACCAACTTTTTCTTATTACTCATTATCTCCTACATAATTTTTATGTAGTTTGGAATTTAGGCTAGAGCTTTGGAATATAGTATGTTCACATCTAAATTCTAAAATATATTGAGAAACTTCTAAAAGTGTTCAATTAATTTTAATTTTCTAAATAATTGAGAAAACTAAAGATTCATCATAAATTTACATCTAAAATATATTGAGAAACTTCTAAAAGTGTTCAATTAATTTTAATTTTCTAAATAATTGAGAAAACAAAAGATTCATCATAAATTTACTTTAACTTTCATTCTATTTTATATTTTTACCTCCATAACTTCGGGTAACTAGAATTCACTCTTATATTTTTTCATTAATTTATTTTTCCATCTTCACATGAGTCTTGGCTTGCACTTGTTTTGAAGTTATGGTTTTGTTAGGTGTCATGACATCATTACCTTCATATTATTTTTTCTTTTTAGTCAAGGTCATAGCTTCTTGGAAAATTTATGGTAACCCCATGACATCTGAAAAATTACTATATTATCACTCTTAAAAGTTCCAAAATCTTCTTATTCAAAATATGTTTTTATCTCCAAGTCATGCCTTTTAGGAAATTTATGGTGTTATCAGCTCTAAAAATTCTAGAATTTTTATGTTCAAATTACCTTGATAGCACTTTTCCACTTCTAAACAATATTGAGGAAAAATAATTTGAATTTATTTTTGTATCATTTGATAATTCATTTAATCTTCTTCCCTTTGTTGATAACACCAATTGTCAAGATGATTCTCAATATTTCTAATCACTAAACTCATTTGATTCATCCTTACCTCAAGCACTCCTAACTGATTGTCTTAAGCATCATTCTTATTTTTCAACTTCATTAAGATAGTTTGCATCTCTCCTTTTAAACATAATTTCTCTTCTCTTAGTGATAGTTGATAATTAGAACTTGAATCTCCTTGATTATTATAGCTCATCACATTGTTCCTAATATTTTTAAAAGATTATTGCATATTCTAAAATCCACTCTCATATCCTCCATATAAATAATTTTTATGATTTCTTATATTTGATTAATAATACATTAAGACATTATTGTTCCATCGAAAGATATACTTTTACTTTGTGTTTGGTTGTCTTTTTATATTTGGTAAATAGGGTCAGGATCCACTGATTCATATGAATGTAAAATAAAAATTTCTCCTGATATTCTTTACTTTTCTTCTTGGGTGTAAATCTTTCTTAAAGAGCTTCCATTAAAGTTTCAATGCCTAATTTTTTTTAAAGTTTCAATGCCTACGAACCGATTCAGGTCAAATAATCTAGCTCGCCTTCTCTCCAAATGAGTAATCCATTAAAGTTTAGTGGTTATTTTTTGCTAGCTCCTCAAATAAATGATTTGACTCTTTTAGCAATTTATTTATAATTGGCCCTCTAGCGACTTCTTCAAACTTGCATCTTGTCATATAGTTTATCCCATTGTAAATAGTATAGGCTTGGAATCATAATTCAAATTTTATATTTGAAGATATCTTTTCAATACCTCCTTAAAATGGTCCCAATATAGTATAGATTCTCATGCTCATCTTGCTAGAATTGACTTATCTTACTCCATTATTGAGATATAATATGAGAAAAAAAGAATTTAGTGAGAAAGACTCACACTACTTCATCTCAATTCTTAATAGAGTCTTATAATAAATATTAGAATTTAACTCTATGTCTTATCACATAATAAAAATAGAAATAGATATAACCTTATTGTGTTAGGGCTAACTCCATTCAATTATAAAGTGTTGTACAACTCCAAAAATATTATAACAACTCCATTAGGGTCCTAAGATGCCCTTCTATTCTACTAGTATTACTAAATCATAATTTTAAGACTCATCTTCAACTTAAATTAATTGGCTTCCACTTATTATAGTCTAATACCCAAATAAATGTTTATCATCATGGGCCTCCAATAGTCTCCCAAGGTATGATAGTAGATGAGTTATTTGATAGCTTGTCAATTACTATCTTAATGCTCTCTATTATTGCCAGTGCTCCATAGGCTTTTTATGAGTACTTTGTTTGATAATAATTATTCTAGATCTATTGATTTCTAGGTATAAAGGGGTTAGCTCAGTCTTAGAGCTTCAGCTCATATAAGAGTGTAAAAAAGAAAAGGAAAAATAGTGCAATGAATACAACCAAAACTAAATCATAATAACAATCCACACTTAATCAAGTTAAAAAAACTTCGAAATTAGATTCGCAAAAAGATTTATCAAACTCAATGTCATCTATAATATTAAAAATAAATTATCATTTTACATAGATAATTGTGTCAACTCATGTTGACTTACCAAACAAAATAATTCCTAGTAATGCTACTAAAAACTTGTTTCAACTTTGTTATTCTGGCTAATTTTATTAGTTATGCGATGCCCCAAAAGATTATAAATAAGAATATCTCATCAATAGAGATCTACAAGTATATGGGTCATATAAGTAGTACAGTAGACTTTCATCTAGGTATACATCCCATATGAATTGTATTGGTAGTTTAGTTATTTAATAGTAAGACAACTCATTTTTTATGAAATTAATATTCAGATTTTTAGACAATCTTTAGTCTATGAATTTATATATTTAATTAATATGATGATATTTAAGTTGCTCAACTTATATTGTGTTTGATATAGAATGAAAGTTAAGAGTGTTGTGCAAAGACTCATTTTCATAATGGCATACAAGGTAGTTACTACCATTGAGCCTATTCTAATAGTAGTCTCATATTAGTTGTCTTCTAGGTATATTATTATCGAGATATTAATTTATCTTTGCTCGAAAATTATTCATAATTTCATACCTTTTAGGCCAATATAACCAACTATACTTGATGTTTATTTTATATGCATACTCTTTTTCTCTGATCTCAAGTATCATAAAGGCCAAATATTAACATGATTTGTAAGTATTTATACTTTTAGCTTTGTAAGTACTATACTTGAATAATTAATGTATGCTTCCCTAAAGATTCTCTGATGAGAACAATATGAGTAAGGGTAAATGACAAGGGCTATCACTATCTTGTGAGTCACCATAAACTCATACATATCTCAATGATTACCTATCATTATCATCCTTGATGATGATGTGACTCATACACTAAAGGTAAATTTCTTAGAATAATATTATATAAAATATTTATTTCAATTGATAACTAATTCTTTTAAGATGTATATAATAGATTGGCATATAAAAGTATTTGTATTTTTGGTTTTAAAAATATCATACTCATGATGATTAACATACTTAGATTTTGAGTTTAAACATATAAGTTTTTTCATACTTCATAGTCAGTAGGGTTGTCATTTCTATCTTATAATATATGCAAGTGAGCCTCATGGTTTTCCTATCATTGTTCATCATAAAAATCTCATACAAACCTACCAATAGTTGAGAGCCTAGTTCATGTTCTATTTAATTATCATCTATCAATATTAATAATAAAAAGTAACTCAAACACATTCATTCATATATAAAAATCAATGCGACATAACATATATTCAAATTATACAAACCTATACCCATGTTATTTTGGTACAAATTATGGAATATATCCTAGAGATGAGTGTAATTTTTTCCACAACTCTAGGAATTTTAATAAGTCTCGTGCTCTTTTCTTACTTGTGGAATACCTAAGAAGAGTGTAATTTGCCCCTAAGATTTGTTAGTTTCCGTGAATTTGCTTATTGCAAGGAGGGAGAAAAAAAAGATTAAGAGAGATCCTTCTGAATTTATTTATTTTTTGCTTTTATACTTGAGAAACATTATTTTACTCCAAGTAGCACATTATATTTTTAAGAAGTCACAACTTGAGCCTTCTTCTCATAAACTTAAGGTTGCGACTCTAAGATGTGGCCATAACTCTGAACTATATTTTGATCTTTCTGTAATAAAAAGTTGTGATATTAACAAAGACCATGACTTGGGTCTAAAGTCTTTATAATATAAGTCACGATACTATAAAGTGGTCATGACATCATGTATTTGCCTTATTGTCTTTAACAAAGGGTCTTGACATTCTAAAATAGCCACAACATGGTGAAGGATTTTTCACTTTGATATATGATTATGATGTTGTGATAAAGCCATGATATTAGCACTAGTTTTTCTTGATTATTATATGGTTATGGAACTATGATATAGTCACAACATTGTGAAAGTCTTGTGTATTATGTGTCACAGCACAAGAAAATGGTCATGACATAAAATTTATTCTTCTAATGTCTTCATGGGTCTAATGTGCTATGGGTGGCTACAACACTTATCGTATCTTATCTCATATACCATGTTGATTTGACACTATAAGAATGTCAAGACATTGATAATTAACTCTAGCATAAAAGTAATGACTTTGTCTTCTTTTGAGAGCAAGAGTCACGACCTTGGGAAGTAACCATACTCAAGTAGTGTCCTTTATAAATTTTAGTATCTAAAAAGTCATAATGCTAAATAATAGCCATGGATTTTGCCTAAGTAGTTTTATCTTTTTAACTTTTTGTAGCTCAAAAGCCACAACTTTGTCAAAAGGCTTTGGCTTTAGCTTAACACTATAGAGCCATCTTAAAGATAAAGTGATGGTATTTGGACTTGGTCATGACCTTGAGTATTAATGGGATATTTGGCTATTATGACATAGAATTAATATTACTTCTATTTATATTTTATGAGATAGGTATGACTGTGACTCTATGATAATATCACAACCACTAAGAATGTGTACTGTAACATAAGGATTATGATAATGAAGGGTTGTGACATACAAGAATTTTGATGACTTATTATATATAATTTCAGCCAAAAATAGAGATCAAAACTATGAAATGCTCATTCTTCTATCCACTCTATTGAACACTTCCAAAAACCTATTGATTTCATGATAATTTCTCAAAATTTGCCAATACTCTGAAGTTATGCAATTAATCTATAATTTCTCTCATTTCATACTAACATAACATCATATAAAACTAAAATATCTATGAATGTTTTCTAATTTGAACACTTAACAACTAAATGTAATAGAGAAGAATAATCTAGTAATCCCCCAACATTAATCAAGAAAAAAGCTCATAATTGAGAGTTTTCAGAACTAGATTAACAAAAGAGGGCAATGGAAAATATGACAACATGGAGGTTGAAAATATTTTGAAATAAAACCAAGACAACATTGAAACCAATGTACCTTGTATGTGTCAACAACTAGTTTGCCAATAAAAATAAGCCGATCACATTATGATCAGAAAGAATGTGCATATTCGAAAACACCATGAGAGACACACTTCATTAGCTTAAGTTCATTTTTTAGTTGGAGTTCACTAGTCTTAGAACTATGAGAAAATGAAACTTCAAGGGCCAACCAAGCTTTATGAGCTATAGTGCAATTAATTACTTTAGCCATATATTTCTCAATGAGAGAGACAAACGAAAAGGTGAGTGAAATGTGATTCTATGTGTGCCATTTCATGTAGGTATGAATATGATTAGGAACAAGATCAGATCCATCTAGAGGTGTCAAACGGGTAGTGCCGGGCCGGCCCGTCATGTTTTTTCCAGGCCCAACCGGGCACGGTTTTTTGGGGGTTCAGCCCGGCATGGGCCCGCGGCACGATTCGCCGGGTTCGGCCCGGTTGGGCCGAACTCTAAATTAAAAAAAAATTTAGGGTTTTGGCACACCCGAAACCCTAATTTAAAAAAAAAATTAGGATTTCGGCGCGCCCGAAACCCTAATTCTAAAAAAAATTAGGGATTGTGCGCGCCCGAAACCCTAATTCTAAAAAAAATTAGGATTTCGGCGCCCAGTAACCCTAATTTAAAAAAAAAAAATTAAGCACGGTACCGTGCCAACTGGCCACGGTACTGTGCCGGGCCAAGCACGGAACGGCACGATTGTGCCGTGGTTGGGCACGTCACGAGCCCGGGTATGAGAAATTTCCGTGCCGAGCCGGCCCAGGCACGGCTGAATCGTGCCGTGCCTCGTGCCAGGCCGGGCCGGCCCTGCCTGATTGACATCTCTAGATCCATCATGTAATTGAGTAGAAAGTGCATATAAAGACCCATCTAAATATCTCTAAGATCTTTACTTTGAAGTAGGGAACAAACTACCAATGTCATAAAAGATAATTTGTGGGAGTGAGTTTGATGGTCACCATGTGAACCATTGCATTTAGCTGAAGCAGAGAAGAGTCGGATTCAACCATAGATGAAAAAAAAAAACACAAGGGGTTGAGCTATTCCCTCATATACCAAGTAAAGGAAAGTAAACTACTATAATTATGTAGAATCAATGATATCTTGGTCATAATTAGAGGAATATGATTGTCATCTAATGGAAAGGCTCGTAAACATTAGGACTTCATCCTTCTCCTCATTTATTTACCCATAGGTTTTCTTTATTTTGAAAATTTATTTTGTAATTTCAATTTGTTTGCAATGAACATCTTGCTTCGTGCAGAAGCATTTGGATGTAAGTCAGTGCTATTAGGTTCTGCTATGAACATCGATTTGTTTCCTAAAAAATATTAGGTTCTAAAAAGAGTCACAAATCATTATTCGATAAATTATGAGTTATGATTATTTAACACTACTTGAATATGAAATGTTTAGGTGATCATTCATTAAAGTTGAAATTTTTGTGTATTTAATTTGATTGGAAGAAATAAAATTTTATTTTTTGAATACATTGTATTTTTTTAAATTCTCAATAAAATTAAATTAATTTAAGAACAAGAGTATTAATATGTATCATCCTATAATTAATATAGAAACTTAAGTTATTTGAGTTCAAAATTAGTGTTATTTCTTTAGACAAATATTTGATTTTTATAGCTTATAGCTAATGCTTGTAGCTTGCAAAGAGCTTTTTACATTGGAAAATATTCTATTATGCTAAATATTTATATTTTTAATTATTTGTAATGCATGATTGTTAATTCTAATTAGCATATTTTATGCTAAATATTTATAATTTAAGTCTACCAATTTCTTTTCAGCTTGTGAATTTGATTTTAGTTTAATACTAATGTCATGTAAGACATGTAAATAAACTTAGGAGTAAACTTTATTGATGTTTATTATTAGTATGAGTGGTATGACTTTGGTTTTATATTTTCATTTATTAGATTAAGAGTATATTTTATATTTTGATAAATTTTAAGCTTTTTCTTTTTTTGGTTGAATTGAGACTTTTGGAATTTAATTGAATAAAATTTTGATCTTCCATTGTTTGGTGTATCAACTTTGGAAAGTTGTGGTAAAAAAAAATTGTGCAAGTTATCATGTTTTACTTCACGATTTGTATTTTTGTGAACAATAATTACTATAATGTAAATAAATAAAATATCTTAAGCGAATGTGTTATTGGTCAATTTATGTTTAGTTATTGAAATATGTGATGATAAAAAAATTGAGCAAATTTTATTATTTACGTTGATGTCTTATATTTGTTTTTTTTTCAATGATGTTTACTCGAATGTACATTAATAAAATGTAAATTTTCATGTATTAATGGCTTATTTATATTGTTTTTAACGACAAAAGAGATTGAGTTATAATATGCACTTTTATTTGTGGTATTATAGTCACATTTATTTTTCTAAAGTTCTTTATTTTATATTTAAAATTGTTATTGACTAATTAATATGTTAATAGGTAAATTGACTAATTAATATGGTGGTGAATTTCTAATAGATAAAAATGGGCATTCAACATATATAGGTGGGCTCAATAAAGGTGTGTGTGTACACATTAATAAAAAAAATTATCATATGAGGAATTTATTTTTTATGAGTGTGAAAGGTGGAAACTCAACAAAGTAAAAATTAAAGTTTACTACATGGTTAAGAATCATTCTAAAATGTTTTGAGAATTATAGGATGATTTTGATATTAATGGATTGATAATCGTAAAATGATAAGATTGTCTATACATATATTGTACATTTTTTAAAAAGTCTATCTGATCAAATAGCCCTCTTACATAGAGATAGCATAATTTTGGTAGTATATTTTTCTTTTTAGAAAATTATTTTACCATAATTAGTATTTATTTACTAAACTTAACATTATTTTTAAAAAAATTACAATTCTGTTGGAAACACATATTATACCTCTATTCCTTTTTATAATGTAATAGGGACCTATTTTATATTTGAAGTTATTATTTATTGTTTTTCGCTCTCGTTGTCATTTAGATTCATTTTGATTTTCTTTTAAATTGAAATGAGCTAAGATTATGTTTAAAATAAAAAAAATGCATCTATCTTTTATTCTATATAGTAGATAATTTGGTGTGTAGAGTTTGACTTACGTATAAAAGTTCAATTATTTGGTTCTTATATATATACAAGTTTATTGTTCATAATATAGATTGGGTTGAATACTTTATTGACAAAATTATAGTACAAGATTTTAGTAGACCAATCTTAATTACGAGGAATAATAAAATTCTTACTTCTTATACTTGTGCACTTATGTGCATTAAATGAGACCAAAGTGGTGTAAAATGTTATATTGACATGTAAAATAAATACTCATCATCATTATTGTAAATACTATTACTCTCAATTTTGATATAAGTTATAAACATGTACGATAGATAATATTTATTTTGACTAAAAAAGAATGAGAGTCGTTATTAAATCAATATGTTCTGTGAGTTGGATAATTTTATCAAGTGTAAGGTAAATATTGATTATTGATGAAATCTGTCTTATATAATAGATTGATGATACCCTTTGAGGATTATTATAAGTTTTGATATTACCAAATCCTACCAATAGATTTTGATTCAACATATCGAATAATTTAAGTGGAAGGTCTCGAGATAATATATAAGAGATTAATTGAATTGATATATTAGTAATTTAATTCAATAAATAAGTATTTTTAATCTTAACATGGGTAATAAAATAAGTGTTGAATAACAAAAGATATAAATTATTTAGTATAAGTGAGATAATACAATTAAAATTCTATAGTGGTATGAATTAAAATTAATATAAATTATGATTCATATAATTCACATTAGGATCCTAAAATCTTATTTGTGTTAGGATCCCTTCCATAGCTTGATCAAGTACCATAAGAAACATAAGAGTTATAACCAAAGATTCAGTTTATTTATTTAGAGTATATATGTATATAAAATTATAATAATTAATTTGGTTAAATTATATTAATTAATTGATAAAAATTAAGATCAAATTAATTAAGTGATTATACACACACACACACACACACAAAATAAACTAAACTGAATCTTTAATATATTTTAAATAAAAACAATTAAAAAAACATATCACATCACTTTTGTAAAGAGATGTGACATGTTTTTATTTTATTATTTTTTATTTATTATATTTCATAAAATTATGGTAAAAAAAGACACAAAACCCATCACCATGCATCCTTCTTCCTCATGTTGAACAAAGGATTATAAATATACAGGAATAGCCTTTGTCCACAGTAATTCCATGAACAACTAAGGTATTTTGTAACAATCTATTCCAATCTTTGTTTAAGAAGAAAAATCTTTAAAATGTTTTTTATACACAATATAAATGAATCCATCAAACTCCAATAATGGTATCAAAACTATGTTTGAGATATCACATTTAAACAATCAAGTTTTAATATATGTGTAGGAAAATAAAAGCAACATTAATATTAATAGAGGCATTCTAATCTATGTTAATTGATAAATATTTCCCATATTTTAGGTTATTTGAATATGCCTTTGGATGTGTTTATAGTTATGGTAATGTTTTTTTTTTTTTTTTGTTTTTTTTTTTTTTTTTTTTTTTTTTTTTTTTTTTGTTTTTTTTGTTTTTTTTTATTTTTTTTATAGTTATGGTAATGCTTATTCATTTTTGGGTCTTAATTTTACATTTGATTTGTGTGACTATTTTATTGTACAAGGTTCTAATTTTGCCTTTTAATAAAGTATTATATAACTAAAAGAAACAAGTCATGGAGGAGCTTTTGGTGTCCAGCCATTGTCGTGAAGGAGCTTGATATATTGAACTATGTCATGGAGGAGCTTGTAGTGGTGAACCATGTCATGGTAGAGCTTGTGGTGGTAAACCATATAGTGGTGGAGCTTGTTGTGGCGAATTGTGCTAAGGTGGAGCTTGCGATGGTGGGTCGTGTCTTGGTGGAGATTACCGTGGTTGACCACTATCATGGTGGAGATTACGGTGGTGAAGCATGCTTTGGTGGAGCTTTGGTGGCTGACCACTATCATGTGGAGTCCTCAGTGGTGAGGAGATCTCATTAGTTTTGTTTGTTTTATTTTTTGTCTGTTTTATTTTTTTTTTCCTAAGTTGATGTTTATTTAATCTCAGGGTTCTAACCCTGAGCCCCTACAAGTTTAGGGCAATAAAAGAAAATCTTTCATTGGAATGATACCCCAAAGCAAGGGCTTCCTTAAAAAGAAATCATTGATTAAAATTTTAAAACCAAACTAATCGAGTTGTTGAACCTAGGAATTATGTGATGACTTAGTCATCACATAATCATAGAATGCACGTATGTGATGACATGTTCGTCACAAAATTGTGGAGTGTATGCAAATGATGGAATGTTTTTGTATTTACAAATGATACAATGCATGGTGGTACGTAAAGATATGAATAATATATATATGTGAAAACTTATATGACACACACATTTTAATAAAGAAAAGATAAATAGAAAATATTTCATATGGTCCTCATATACACACATATTCATATAACAAACCACAATTTTAATAAAGAAAAATAAATTAAATTTTTTTTTAAGATAAATATTCAAAGAAGGAATTAGTAATCATATTTTTAAAGCAAAGATAATCACGAATCTTTAAAATTATTTAAGTGGACAAGTAAGTTCATCAAGTATGAATCTCGTGGTTTTAATTATTTGTTAATAAGTAATTCAAGTCAATTAGCATGTTAGTCTTGGTGTCTTATTCTATCATACTGATTAACATATAGTTCTACTTAGCATAAACCACCATGAGATAATTTTATGAATTATTAAAAGGAATCACTTCTCTATTTGAAGAATCCATTTAAGAGCGAGCAGTTAGTTTGGAATTATGTGATGGTGTACACATAGCTATAAATAATAATATCGTATTTATTTGAGTTACTACTATTATTTATAGGATCAAATCAAATTCATCAATTTGATCTTGTTTGGCATGACATGTTGCTTGGACAACAAGATTAATAGGAATCAGCTTGTTTAAATAATTAATGAATAGTTGATGTCCTCCTATCGAGGCTTATTATTCATTGTGCATCAGACTGATGAGCAATTTACTCGAGAATTGGTAAAGGGAACCAACACTAGAAGTTGAATTCAAAGCTAATCGGCTTATTGTAATTTTTCAAGTTTTAAAAGAATAAAAATGACTTTTAACCTACTCACCACTATTCTCAAAGAAAAACAAATTCAATGGGACTAATTACATAGATTAGAAAATAAACCTCAATATTATTCTGACTACTAAGGACGACAAGTTGTTGCTCATAGATTTTTTCTTGATTAATTCTCATGAAGGGGCAAATGAAAAGGAAACCAAGCCTTATGAGAAATAAGTAAAAGTTGATGAGATGTCAAGGTACTATATTATGGCTTCTTCATCAATAATATTTTAACATCAACATCATTACATGGATACTACCATTATGTCCAATCTCAAAGAATTGTTTGGAACTCAAACTTAACTTACTAGGCAAAAAGCCATGAGAGATTTGATGAATAACATAACTGCAAAAAACACCCCACTGAGATATCATGTTCTGAAGATGATTGGCCTTTTTAATGAACTAGAGATTTTTAGATCTGATATTGATATGGATTAGGATTACCATATATATATTATTCTCTAGTGAAAACCAGATTCTGATAGAAAATTCTACCTAAACTATAACATTAATAAACTTGATTAGACACAAGTATAATTTCTTAATGAATTAGTATTGGATGAGAGTACTATTATGAAATCATCTCAAGTCTTTGTAGCTAAAAAAACTATTTCTAAACTAAAATGAAATAAGAGGAAGAAATTTCAGAAATATCTTCATATTCTAGAGATAGCTCCAAAGTCACAAGTGGAAGTAAAAAAGCCAAAAGGAAAATATTTTTATTACAAGTAGTCATAACAGTAGAAGAAGTAGTGTCTGGTTTATCTCAGCAAGGTGAATAATTAAGGTAAATCTTATTTACTAGTAGTTGAGAGACGTTTAGCAGTAGCATCTATTAATACCTGGTGTATAGATATGAAAACCACTAATTATGTTTGCAATTTCTTTGTAGATATTTTAGGAAACTAGACAACTAAGTGATACTAAGATTGATCTTCACATGGGAAATATTGCATAGGTGTCAACGATTGTTATAGAAGATTATTGTCTTCAGTTTGACAATTTGGTTAACCTTATGTATCTTCAATGATACTAAACAACTAAGTGATACAGAGATACTTATTTATCTATTCTACTATTTTAAAAGATAATTTTATATTATTAATCTTATCTTTTTCCTCATTGTAATGGGTTGAATTGAATAATACGAATGTCTTGCCATATAAGAGAAAATAACCTTCTTAAATGGATTAGACCTATCTTTGTCACTTGCACCTAGGTCATATAAATCTAAAATTGATATCCATTTTGATATAGGTATTTCATGAAAATTACAAATACTTCTAGCCTATAAATCCTACTTAGAAGGAGAAAAAGACCAAATACCTCTTTTTTATTGAGGGCTTTAGAACCAATGAATAGCTGGAACATGTTCATTTGATATATGTGAACTCATGAATGTCCAAGAAAGAGGTGGATTTGAGTATTTTATCAAATTTATTGATAATTACTCTGGGTATAGATGCATTTATTTAATGTCATAATTTCGAAGCCTTAGAGAAATTAAAAGAGTATAGGAAAGAAATGGAGAAGCGTCTTAATAAATGTTTGAACAGACTATGATATGATCATGGTGGAGAGAACCTCTTGGGAGAGTTTAGAGATTACTTATTATATTATGGGATTACATCATAGTTGTTTGCACATGTCATTTCACAATAGAATGATATGGTAGGAATAAGAAATAGGACTCTTATAGACATGGTAAGATCGATGATTAGTTATTCGAATATGCTTGATTTTTTTTTTTTTGAAATATACATTAGAAACAATAGCATACTTTCTAAACTTGGTTCCATCTAATTCAGTATCTACTAGTCTAACTAAATTATAGACTGAATGTAAGCCCAGTCTAAAACATAATTATTTGTAGGGTTTCCCAGCACGTGTGTATTTTCCCAGCACATGTGATGAAAGGAAAATTATATAAGTTGGAGCCAAGAAAAAAAGTTTGTTTCTTTATGGGATATCCTAGAGAAACTAAAGGTTGTTTGTAATATAGTCCAAAGAATTAGAAGGTAATCATTAACACTAATACTCAATTCCTAGAAGAAAATTATATAATAAACAACAAGTCTAGAAATGGAATTGTTCTAGAAGAATTGAGAGGAGATAAACTAGTCCAACCTCTTTCACTACTGATAATAGCAGAAAAAACTACAATATTAGAAGGTAATATTGTAGACATCTCATTTCCTCATCATAATCGGAGGAATTATTAATGAATGTCTTGATACTTGATATTATGAACCTATCATTGATATGCTAGTTACATAACCATATGGTAGTGATCATAATGGTTCACATGGATTAATATCCACACAATATATCACTAAAAATATGCAACTAAGAGGAGCATCTCATCATTGTAGGAGGGTTATTCATCAACCAATATTATATACACTCTTAGGAGAGTCTTATAATAGAATCTCTGATGAGGTAGTTACTGATCTCATAAACTATGATGTTGAGCTTAAAGATAAAGATGCAAAATATTAGTAAAAGGCTAAGAAATCAAAGATTTAGTACATGCACTCCAATTATGTTTGGGATATTTTGGAACTACATTAAGGGATAAAACCCATCAAGTTTAGATGTATCTATAGGAAAAGAAAGAAAAAATGATAATATTGAGATTTATAAGGCTACTTATTGAAAAATGCTTTACTCAAAAAGCAAAAATTTATCATGAGGAAACCTTTTCACCAATTGTGATATTGAATTCTATTAGGTTTCTCATTTTCATTGTAACTCATTATGACGATAAGATTTGATAGATGAAAGTAAAGACTATATCTTTGAATGAGCATCTTGAAATATATAACTATATGATGCAGCCTAATAGTTTTATAGAAAAGGGACAAGTAAATTAATTATGTAGATTTAAATAGTCTATTTATGGACTAAAACAAGTAGCTAGATCTTAGAATACGCATTTTTATAAATCCTTTAAGTCTTATGCCTTTGATCAATATCAAAATAAATATAATGTATATACTATTCATTATATACTATTCATTAAGTCTTATGCCACTGTATTTTGTAGCATGATGGTATTTTTGGTATTGTATGTTGAAGAGATACTATTCATTAGAAATGCTGTAGGTTTGTTGTCTTCATTAATGGTCTAGTATTCCAATTAATTTGATATGATAAACTTAGGAAAAGCTGCTCATATTCCTAGGATTAAGCTTTTGCAAGATTACTAGCAAAGACTATTGGGCTTGGCTTAAATTATTTATATTGATAAGATATTAACTTATTTTAGCATACAAGATTCCGAGAAAGGTTTTCTTCCTTTCAAAGATGAAATCATTCTATCAAAATATTTGTATCCTAAAACACATAACGAGATAGATAATATAAAAAAAATTCTTTATGCATCTATAGTATGAAGTCTCATATATGTAATACTTAGCACTAGATTTAATATCTACTTTGCTGTAGACATAGTCAACAGATATTAATGTAACCTAAGGCATGAATATTTGATAGTAGTAAAAAACATAATCAAGCAATTAAAAAATGACTAGGAATTATATATTTTTATACAAAGAAAATAATTTTATACCTATTTGGTATACAGACTCAAATTTCCAATTAGATGAGGATTTTAGAAAGTCCATCTCAGGTTTTATGTTTATCTTAGAGAGTGGAGCCATAAGTTGGAGGAGTATTAGTTAATCATGTATAGATAATTCTACCAAAGAGGTTGAATATGTGCCAATCTCGAAGGTATCCAAGGAGTTGTATGCCTATTATACTTTATTATGCTAATATTGGAGAAGTTGCTAACTCAAAGAAACCTAGAACTCATAAGAAGACAATATACATTAAATTCAAATACCACCTAAAAAGATATATTCTGAAAAGAGGAGATATTCTGAAAAGATTGATGACTAAGATAGTATCATCAAACAACCTGGAGATATTCTGAAGAGGAGATATTTTACAAAAAGCATACTAGAAAAGACATATGAAAGACATGTGGAATAAATAGGAGTAAGATGCATGGCAACATAGTTTTAAGTCGATGTGAGAGATTATTGATAACTATTTTATTTTGAAAGCCACTCTATATTACTTTTTTCTCTTGTTATTATTTGGATTCATTTTGATTTTCTTTTAAATTACAATTAGCTAATATTGTGTTTAAAATAAATAAATAGAGATATCATTTGTTCTACTTAGTAGATCATTTCATGCGTAGAGTTCAGTTTATGTATAGAAGATCAATTCATCAATTCTTATAGAATATAAATTTATTAGTCACAATCAAGATATGGTTGGATACGCTATTGGAAAGATTATAGGACAAGATTTCAATAGGTCTATCTTGATTGTGGAGAATGAAAAAATTCTAACTTCTTTTATTAGTACACTTGTGTGAATTGAATGGGACCAAACTGATATAATTATTTTATACTGACATATAAATAAATACACACCATTTAAATTAAAAATACTATTACTCTCAATCTTGATATAATTTATAAATACAAATAATTAATAATAGTTATTTTGACTGATAAAAGGTTAGATAAAATTTAAATTAATATGCCCCATGAGTTAGATAACTTTATCAATTGTATTGTGAACTGTGAATATTAATTATTAATAGAATCTATATCCTATAAAATAGATTGATGATACCTCTTTGAGGATGCTTATAAGTAATGATTTTATCAAATAATACTTGTGAATTTTAATCCAGCATATCAAATAAGTTAAATGAAAGATTTCAAAGTAATACATAAGATATTAATTGAATTGAATTGTCATCAATTTAATTAAATTAATGAGTACCTATAATTTTAACATGAAAAGTTGAATAAGTAATGAATAACAAAGTGCATAAATTATTTAGAATAATTGAGGGAGTATAATTATAATTTTATATTGGAATGAATTATAATTAATATGAATTATTGTACACATAATTCATATTAAAATCCAAGATCTTATTTGTGTTCGTGTCTCTTTCATAGTCTGATCCAATTTCATAGGAAATATAAGAGTTGTAATTGAAGATTTGACTTATTTATTTAGAGTATGTATGTATATAAAATTAAGATAATTAATATGGTTAAATTATATTAATTAGTTATGTTAATTGATATGCATTAAACTCAAATTAATTAAGTGATTATGTGTGTGTGTGTGTGCGCATATATAATAAATTAAATTGAATCTTTAATATATTTTAAATATAAAATAATGAGACATTTAACCTCACTTTTATAAAGTGACATATGTTTTTATTTTATTGTTGTTTATTTATAAAATTTTGATAAAATTATGGTAAAAAGGAACACACAACCCATCACTATACATTCTTCTCCTTCCTCATCTCAGGTGGAGGCTTGAGAACATACAAGAGAAACCTCTGTCCATAGAAACTCCGCAAAAAACTAAGATATGAGTTATAACAATTATTCCAATCTTTGTTTATGAAGATAAAACTTTAAAAATTTTTTTATGTGTGATGTAACCGAATCCCTCAAGTTCCAATAGCAATATCATTTACATCAATGAAATCTAGAGGTTTTGTAAGTAATTGTAAGAAGATAAAACTTAAAAATGGTTTTTATACACGACGTAACTAAATCCCTCAAGTTCCAGTAGCAATATCTCTCATTTCAATGAAATATAGAGGTTTTGTGTTGAATATAAAAGTATCTCTTTATAATCTAAATAATTTCATGATGTGATTTTAGGATTGTACCATACTTTGAAAATAGTGGAAAAAATTCACAATGAAATCTACATCATATCATTGGCATGAAGGTTTCAATACATATATGAAAAGAATTATCTCAAGAATATGTCAGTTAAGTGCTATGTGGAGAGATGTCTTTGCAAAAAAACATATTATGTTATTATTTGAAATGAAATATTACGAGTTCACACTTATGATATATAACATAATCACTCATCTCAAAAGTAGTGTTATTCACAAGTAACACTTAGTTTTATTAGGTGTTTCATTATAATTGAGCAAGTTTTGAGATCATTTCCTTCTTATCTTCCTCATTAAATATGCAAAAAATTTGTAGGGGAACATAGAGTTGAGTTGACTATAACCAACCCTGGAGATTAAAAGTGAAATCTAAATATAATATCCACCTTTCCCCAGTATGCTCATACAAGTTGTTTCCTTAGTTATGTTACAATCTTAAAGAGACTAATGTTAGAAACATTTTGAATATACTTGTTTGCATAGATATTTTTTACAATTATTTGTTGCATATCAGTTTCAATCCATTGATTTATGTCCTACTTGAGTAATGCATATAAGAGAGATTTTATGTATGTCATAGCATATGATGCACATGATACTTTTTTTCTTATAGATTTTGGTATTGTTAGCTAGAAAACTATGATAATTAGTATTTATTATTACATAAGATTAGGATTATACTCTGTGATAATAAAATTATCAGTATGTCAGATAGATACCATACTATCTTCTGGTGAGTATGAGAATTAGTTGACATTCATATTCATGCATGTTATTATCCTCATCTAAAAAAGAACTTTTCTATTTATTTTAATTAACAAATGTTAAAGGTAAGATGCTAAAGAAGGGAAGCAACTCTTATTTAACAGAGCAACAAAAACATATTAAAGTCATTTCTTTTTTAGTCTATTGATGGAACATCTTTACTCATAGGATTAAGTGACTGCTACTCGAATTTGGTTTCATAATTATTAAATATCTCAGACTTCTCTTTTGAAATAGTATGCGTAAAAAAAATATGTGTTGGTGATATTATAATTAAATTAATTTAACTTTATGATCTAAAATAATGGCAATATAATATAATACAGCAAAGTTATCATAATTTCAATACTTATTAAATTTTACTTTCATTTTTCTACTATTAGCCTAAATGAATCATCATTCCTACATATCATAAACAATAAAATAATAAATATAAAAGAGCAAAAAAATAAATGAGATAATAAATAGCAGAAAATAAAATCGTTGCGTCATAAAAAATTACTAATAATTTGAACATTTTTTTGGTAATAATCCTATTAACACCATCTAATAAAATATTTTTTTATATGTTCTAAATTATTGAAATGATATTTCTAAATTCCAAAATCTCATTTGACATAAACTATTTATGTTAAATAATTAATTCCAAATTTTGTATGTCTATTCCACATTATCATTTAAAATATTGAAAAAATTAATAGTGAAATTCTACATTAATGTAGAATTTCACCTTACTATGTCTATTCTAAATTTCGAAGGTTTTAAACCACATTATAATATCTTTTTTCTTTCATAGTTTGAACTATTCATCAAAATCATACCATTGTGAATATTTTTAATATGATGAGATTCTAATTTCATAATGTGTTAACTATGAAGTTGACCATATAACGTCATGTACTACATTAGTGTAAAATTTCATTCACATATATTTAGATAACATATCATGTAGTGGAGCCATAGCTTTGCATTCACATATCGCATTATATATCAAGCATAATTTATATAATATGATTATTAATTATAAATTCTTTTAAAATACTCATAATATATTGTTAGCAATATTTTGAGTACCATGAATATATTCAACTAGTTTAAAACTAACAATTATTTACTTGCAAAATTTGTAAAGAATTTATATAATATAAAATAATACAAATATAATCATGATGTAAACTAAGGTGACCAAATATCTGATATTAATCACATAAAAATAAAAGTTGAGTTTAAAAGCTTATAAGTGTGGTAATTTCAACTATTTTTTTTTTTTTAAATTGTAGCCAAAATGGGTGTCATATATATTTTCATAATAACTATTCTCTCCAAAACTAATTAGTAAATCAACGAAGACAATTAATCAATAATATAGTAGTATGAATAGCAAAGGTGCAAGCCACCTAATTCTAGGAACATGAGTTCAATCCCTAGAGATTTCAGATACCTACCCTATAATATTTTTTTCCAATTTTACTTTTCATACTATTGGGATAAATAAAACAACATAAACTACTAAATGGGGTGGAGATTTTTCTAGCTATCATAATATCATATGAAAAATTATTTATTAAACTAGCTTTCTTGAAATTTATGCATTACTTATTCCGAGTCCTTTCTCCAATAATATTCTTGAGCATATTTTTTATCAAGATGCATCAAATATTGGGTTCCATGGGATGCATTGCTTATTAAAATTTAAGCATTCAAGTTGTTCTTTTGGCACAACTTTTTGATTGTGGGGAAGATGGATTTATACTTGCATTTGCAGGAGTTGGCAGTAAATTATTCAGATGATCTATTTGTGAAAATGAGAGTTTTATAAGAATGAGAATAAAAAGATAAGAGAAAAAAGAAAATAAAACAAATGCTCGTACAATGGTCAAATGCTCGTACAATGGTCAAATGGTCGTACAATGGTCAAATGCTCATAACAACTTGTTTTTGATGTTTTGGGAATTTCCTAATGCATGGGTGCATATGCACACATAGCCAAAAAGTTAGGATTGGCCAACCTGTACCAAATGGCATGGTGGATGCAGCCTAGGTCTCAGACCAATATTTGGTGCCCAAGGATGGGTTGGAACATGAATGCTTTTCATTGGCCCCAGCCCGACTCAACATAAATTCCCACTCATAAATAAAACTAATAATAATACACTTGAAATTGGCTTGTATTTTAGCTGATCACAAAATTATCATAGAAATGTGTTGGGTTTGCCCAAGTTGGGCAGACCAAGTTTTGTTTGGTTGTGTTCATATTTGATCAATTTAATAACAATATATTTTTATAATTCTAAGCCTGCTTGTTTTATATTTTTGTTGTTGTCATTTTATTTTTTATTTTTTTTGAAAGCATATAGCATGGTTGACCAAAAATTGGGATAATTTTCCATGTTTAGAAATAAATAAAAAAACAAAAAGGAAAACAAAAATGAAAATGATAATGCTCCCATTTTCACAAGAGGGGTTATCTTGTCTCTCAATATATAGAAAAGCAAGAAGAAATCTTCTCATCATTTTTTAATAAGCGAGAAAACAAAAAAATGGTGCAAATGTTTTTTTTTTTAATGTGATGCCCTTTTTTTGCTCTAGTTTTTCAAAGGTTTTTTTTAGAACTTGAGGAGGCTATATATCGATATATAAAAAAGTAGGCGGTTTCCTCCATTCTCCTCTTCAGACATGCTCAATAAGTGTATCTCTCACGTAAATATATTTTATATTCTATTTTTCATTGATAGAGAAAAAACTCACTCTTCCATATTGTGTAGTGTGTGTGTGTGTGTGTGTGTGTGCGTGCGTGCGTGCGTGCGTGCGTGCGTGAATGTGCCATGTATTGTTGTATTGAAGCTGCATGAGGTGATGTACTCCTAGGAATGTGACATAGGTGATATAAAAATAAGTCTTGATAAATGTGTAGAACCTTGCACCATAATGAATAAAGTGGATAATATAAGTATGTCCGATGGGTACATTTTATAAAAATATGTTGCATACTATGAAATATGGGATTGAGGTATATGGGTAACACTTGTGGATCACATTGGGATTGAGGTATATGGGTCCCATGTTCGTTACGTATTACACACACACACACACACACACACACACACACACACACACACACACACACACACACACACATATATATATATATATATATATATATATATATATATATAATATGTTGCATTTTTGAAAACCTTTCCATTTTCAAAAATGATACATTTTATAAAAATGGAAGTTTTTTTAGTTTCTTAGTATTGTTGATATGTCATACTATGATGTAGTATGACATATATATATATATATATATATATACCCGTGTTGTTTTACATATATTTTTTTCCAATTTTTCAAAGTTAAAAATCATAAAAAAAAATTAAATATAATAATTTGGCATTATGTACACTCATTAAAATATTCATATAATTATAAAAAAAATGTCTAAGTCCCAAAAACATTTTTAAAATTTTACCCAATACCAAGATTTTCTTACATCTCATTTTTAAAATTATATAAAATGTAAAGTATTATTTCATATTGTAAAAAAATTTTCAGCATGGTATTTATATAATTTCATCTAACTTTCATGTTCGATCTAGGTTTTCTTGGTTTAAAATTCCAAATATTTATAATATCATCAGAATTTAGCAAGTAGGATCTAATAGTTAATCTAAGATTTCATGTTCTTAATCTTTTCTAGTGGATCATTAGTATTTAAATTTATAATTTTTCAATTAAATTTTTATGTGATGAACACTAGGGATACCAACAAGGTGAGTGATATATGACCTCAAGATATAAAGATACCAATTTATGGTTCTCACATTAGATGATATATTATTTAGAGTCAATGGCATTATACCATACAAGATAGAAATTCACTACTTGACTAGTCATTTTATTTATGTTAAGGAGAGTCCTCAAAACACCATATGTTGCAACTTCACATATTTAGTATTAGGTGTTACATTATTTAGAGTAATATATATTTTGTATTTGCAAATATCATACTCATGTTAGATATCAATAATATGCTCAAATATATTTTCTCAAGCATATTTATTATTGATTAGTTTAGAACTTATGATTCCTTATTAATTAAATAGTGTTCAATTAGATTTTTTTTTTTTAAATTTGTGTCACCTCCCTCCTCCCAAACTCATCCCGTATTATCTCTCGACCCATATATGGGCTGAGGATCTTACTTCCTAAATCCTTAGAGATCTCTAAGGCTTTGACACTTGATATGGACCTATATATGGGCCCATATAAGGTGGATATCTGACATCCTTTGAGTGCTCGAATGGTGCCATACAAGTGGATAGTCCACTTTGAATCGCCCTTCCATTTAGCTAACCAAAATATAACTCCTAATAATTTGTCATTTCTAGTTGCATCATCTCTTTTTTCCATCATTTTTCTTCTAATTCACTATGATGGCCTTGTACGATATGTCAAATGATCAAGTGATTGTGATACCTATAAATTTAATATCTATGTATTTCATTCCTTCATTCAAGAATTTATAGATCTTATCTTCAAATTTTTTTTACACTATGATAAAAGACATCCCTTTCTGATGTAGATATTTTTTCCATATTTTATTACATTTTATGACTTCTTCCACTACTATTGTGCATATGATTTGATCTCATTTTTTAATTTTTTTTCTTGGTTCTTTCAACATCCCACTACACATTTTTTAAAATACATAAAATATCAACAAACATACCTCCATGTGTAACAAAGGAATTTTCAAATGGGCTAGCTCATCTTCCTTCCTCTCTTTCCATCTCTTGTACGTCAGCTCTAGTGAGGGATGAACTTTTTTTCTAAAATTTCTCCCAATTCTTCCCATTCAAGCATTAGCTTCTTCTCTTTTTTAACTCCTTAAATTCTCATTTATATAATGAGAATGTCAAAGGACACCATCGAAGGCATCATATCAACTTAATCATCTATGTGGACTTTCTCATCCATACATAACAAAGTAATAAGGAAGAGTGAATTACTTGACTAGAAAATTCACCCTCAAGGAACCCTAGAATTAATTTTTTTCTAAAATCTTCCCCACATGAAAATGATAATCAACAAGGATAGTGTACAATAAGACTACTCTCTCTAGAATGATCATCAAAACTTGAAGTCGGAGATAAAAATGAACATATGAAATTTTTGATGATTAAACTATTCATATGTACTCTTTGAAGTCATATGAATAGTTTTACTCACCTCTATTAGTTCTTCCCTCAATAAATATTCATATGTACTCTTGAAGTCCCTCTATGCACTCTCTCCATCCATTTCGCTATGTAATTTTTGATGATCAAACTACCAAACTAGTAATAATTAAAAAATGAGTTATTATTAAGTGTTCGAATTACCAAATATTCTTATATATTTTAGTAATTTTTGATGATCTATAAGCATTAAAATGAGATATTATTGAATTGATTTTATGACTTTATAATTTTGGTGAATTTTGATGAATAATCATGAAATCAAAAAGTTATTGGAGATGTACAGCTAAGGGATATAATGTTGAGTCTTGCATAATTTTAGTATTCATTCTTGACTGAAATTCTATCGAGTAGGTCATGATAATCTTTGTATATCACAACTCTATCAACTCATTAGCACAATCCTTTCACTATGTAATATATATATTTGCTACGATATTATCATAGAGTCATAACCTTGCTAATCTCATAAAATTTAAATGGATGAAATATTAAATTTAGAATACAACAACTAAGGACCTTATTAGTGATAAAAGTGATGGCTACATCCTAGCACTATGACTTTTTATCAAGTTAATGTCATAGTTTTTTATTAAGTTATGATTTTTGAGCAATAAAAAGTTACAAAGCCAAAACTAAGTTAAGCTAAAGTTGTGACAATTACTTGGCATTACAACTTTTAGGACACAAAAAAGGTCATTCTTTGTGTCATAGTTATTTTCCAGCTGCATGACATATGATACACATTATATATATTCACAATATCATTATTATTTCTGAATATCATATCCATATGATGATCAAGAGAGACCAATATTAACATTATGGCTATCCCTAGTGATGCGGCTATATTATGATATGAAAGATCATTCACAAAGTCATGGCTATTCCCAATAATGTAGCTCTGTATTAAGAACAAGAAAGACAAATATACGAAGACACGATCACTTTCCAATATTGTGACTTTGTATTACATAGATAATATACCTAAATCATGGTCATTGCCTAGTATCATGATATTGTATTACAGAAAGATTAAGACATTATTAAGAATTATGATTTTTTTCTAGAGTCACAATCTTGAGCATAAGAGAAGAATGGCAACGTCTTAGCTTTCTTCTAAAAGGTACAACTACTTACATAAAATATTGTTGAATCATTTGAGTATACAAGTGGCAGAGAAAGAACTTTCAATCATTCCTCCATTTTTGTTCTTCCCCCAATAAACAAGCAAATGTTATGATGCAGCTACCAAATTCTTGGAAGTGAATTTTAAATTTCTTACAAGCTACAAAAGCAAGCAAGAGATATGAGACTTAATGTTAATTCTTAGAGTTGGATGACACAACTCTCAAACTCATACTCTTTAGGATAAATTTTGGAATTAATATCAAAATAATATGTGATATAAGGTTTGTGTAACTTGGTTTATGTGATATGATAATTATTTATATAAATGGATATATTTTGATTTATGCTGAATTATAAATAATGGTAGATGCGTAATTAAATAGAATTTTAACTAATGATATGTTTGTGGGAGATTATCATGGTAGATGATGACAAGTAACCCATATGATTCACTATTTCATATTCAAATTACCAAATATTTTTGTGTATCTTGGTAGTTTATAATGATATATAGAAATGAAGTTTTATGATCTCTAAAACTTGATTACATTTTTCTAATAGACTAAATTACTCTCCTTTGCCACTGTCTTTTTAAAGATTGTAATTAGATTTAATCTATGATAATGCAAGTACAATTTTTATACAAGTAGTAAAAATTGAATATAATTCCAAATTTCATTCTCATGAAGATTGACAAGAATTGAATTTCCAAACACTCAAACTACTAAAGATTCCCATTTGTTGAACCATTAAAAAGGAAGTATCTAGATACTAACTAAAAGATAAAGAAAATTAAATAACTAAACTCTAAACAAAAGTTCAAATGAAATCCACAAAATAAATTGGACTGGATCATTTCTCATGTAGAATATGACACTGACTCAAAGTATTGTAGTATGGCCAATTCTTGTAGACTTATCTATGATGGTTTATTTCTAGAGAAAAATTGAAATATGTCGAGCACCATTCCATGTATAGCCTTGGATCTCTCCCCTGTAGTTACACCTTTCATTACTTAGATTGCCTTACTTCCCTAGAAATTTAAGATCTAAGTGATTAGAAATAAGTTGAGTCATCTTATGAAAATTTGATATTTTTTTTTCTCAATACTTTATATCAATTTCTGATGACTATATGTCTCTTATTTCCCAAGACATGGGTGTTGTAAGTCTCTACAAATTATTAAAGAGTTTAAATCTTAAAGAGTTTTCTCTTCCCTTAAATAGATCAAATCCAACATAGGGACATAGATTGCTCAAAAGATTCAAGTGATGTCTCTGATGATTTATTTAGAGAATCACTCAACTTTCTCATCTCTGAGTAAAATGTGGACTTTTCTAACATAATTTGGCAGAGTTCCCTTGTTTACCCTTGTTAGCCAAATATTTCTCTTTAATAAATTATTCACCGACCCTCATGATTTCACCTTCTCCATGTCACTCAAAGGATCTCCTAGAAATAAGACGCACGGTCAATGAATTATGAGCATTCAGTACTAACATAGGGAAATGTAATTAAAGTGAACACTAGTCTATTATATTTAACCTTTTATTTTCAAGGAACTCTCACTAATTCCTATAGAAAAGAACATGCTCAATAGCTAAATCGATTTAGTGAAGATTTTGCTTAGATATTACTAAATTTTAATCACATCTTGACTATATATCATGCAATTGGCTGAATTGTTAGATATCATGCAATTTATTCATATTTCAATAATACAATCAGTATATCACAAATTTAAACAACACTTGTTCAAATTCATACTTCTAACAAATGAACTTTTAGATCTAAATCAAACAACTCAAATCAAAGCTAATCTACTCTAAATATATGCTAAAAAAGAAAAAAAAATTAAGTGGAGCCATCAGCTACAAATTGCCTGGGTTGCCTCCTGGACCTTATTTCATGAAGAAGAGTGCATTTTTATACTGTATGTGATAACCCTATCTTCGAGGGTTACTTATGTATAATCCAAAATATTTAGCCCAACTTTAAATTCTTTGCTGTAAACTCCAAATCTCTTTTTCTTCTCATTTCACTATCATAAAAAAATACTAATATCACGACCAATTTCTGGTATCATGAGCACTTTTGTTGTTAAAGACCTAATCATGATATCATGACCAATTCTGATATCACAACCAATTTTGATATCACGACCAATTTTGATGTTGTGACCAATTTTGATATCATGACGAAGTTCTAATGTCATAACCAATTCTACTGTCATGACTAGTACTGCTGACATGACCAATTCTACTATCATGATCAAGTTCATATGTCTCGATCAATTCTACTATCAAGACGAAATTATAATATCATGACCAATTCTAATATCATAACCAATTTTATTATCATGACAAATTTATACTATCATGACTACTTTTCTATCTTAGGATTCTTTGCTAAAATACTTCTTTATTACGGTATTAATTTTTTTATTATGACTTTACCTAGATCATTCTTTCTTGGTGCCTGAAAAATATGTTATGATTGTTTATATCTTTCCTTCTTCTAGTTGTTGGCTGTGACATTATTCACTAGTTGTGATTTGATTTTTAGTTCATCTTCAAATTTATGTCACAACAGAGTTAATTTTTTTACGACACAAATGACCTAATCAATTTCTTGGATTTCTACTATCAATTTCCTTCTTCTAGCTGAAGTCCTTGCAAAATCATGAAAAGATTGAATTCTATCCTTCAACCATTAAATCCATCTTCTAAACATGAAAACATGATTAGAAAATAAATTAAAACATCGATGAATTTTTGGCTAATGGTAGATATATAATTAAATAAAATTTTAACTAGGCTTTTGACAAATGATAGGATTTGTGGGAGCTTATCATGGTGAATGATGATAGATAAACTATATGGCTCACTATTACATGTTCAAATTACTAAATATTCTTGTATATTTTAGTAGTTTATAATGATATATAGATATGAAAAGAAAAATAATATGAATTGATTTCATAACTTTGATGTTTTAAAGAGCTTAGATGAATAGTCATAAAATCAATAGATTTTTCAATATAATTGGCAGAGGGGGCAGATCATTAAGTCACACATGGTTTTAGTATTCATTTATAGTCAAAACTCTACCTAATTGGTTAGGACAAGTCTTACATGTCATGTCCTTTACCAACTATTTAACATAATCTTTCCACTATGCTATACATTCTTAGGGGGGCGTTTGTTTTTTTTTACTTAATACTTAATAGAACTTTTTTTGAGCTTAATACTTAATGGTAGTTAATAGCATTAAGTATTAAGTTGTTTATTTTTTAATATTTTATTTCTATTAAGGGAGAGAGGATTTTTTTGTTTACGAAGGGGAACTCGTAAAATGCTGGATCGAGTATTTTTCGATCCAGCATTTTTTTGTTTGGCTTTTTCTGAATAGAAAAGGCCAAAAAAATAGCTTAACAGTTTAAGCATTTTTAAATAATTTTAAGAGAAAAGTGTTAAAAAAACAAACACTCTCTTAGTGACTACAATATTATCATTAAGTCATAGTCCTATGTAACTTGAAAATTTTAAATAGTCATGACATTAATTCCCTAATGTAGTAACTAAGTATCTCACTAATGATTAAGGTCATGACTAAGTCTAAGTGTTAAGACATTATCTTTTATATGATTTGGTAGTTTCGAGTCAGAGTCTTGACTCTTTTACAAAATAGTATTTTTTGAGCTACTCGAAATTATAGTCTCAAATATTATAAATGACATTACTCATGTATGATTATTTCTAAGACAGTGAATTTTATCCTCAAAAGAAGGTATAACTATGAAGTATATACTCAAGCAAAGTGTTAATGTCATAGCAGCATAGCAGTGTCAAGGAAATATAATAAATAAAATAAAAGAAGTCCAATGTCATAGCCACTCATAGCACTATGAATACTTAAGATATGAAAAGAAAAATTTTTTCAATTTCAATTTCCCAACATAATGACCATAGCTAACATATGAAATACATGCTCAGCACCATGACTATTTCTTAGCACCAAGCCATATAAATATCAAGAAAAACTATTTGCCAAATTCATGACCTCTACATAGTGTCATAACTATATAACAAAATGAGAAGTCATATGACTTTATGACCACTTCCTAGTACCACAATCCTTTATGGACTACAAACAAACAAAAGAATAGGGTTGCAAGTATTTCACATCATTGCATCTTTTTGTTACAAAGATATTAGGCTTAAGTTGTGGTCATTACTAGTTCCATGATTACGTATTATATAAAGATCAAAATATAGACTAGAGTCATCTGCATATTCTAGAGCCACGATCTCAAGGCAAAAAATAAAGGCCGAGTTGCAACCTTCTTCTAAAATCTATGACTTCCTACTTATAATAATATAAGATTTCTCAAGAAAAAAGTTGAAGATAGATTTTTCAAAAGATATCTTATTTTTTCTTATTTTCCCTCATGCAACAAGCAAAGTCATAAAAACTACCAAACCTTAGAGGTGAATTTTGCACTCTATAGAAATTATACTAGCAAGCAAGAGATGAAAGATTAATGTTAATTCTTAAAGGTGTTGGTGGGACTCTTAAATCCCTCTCCTCTAATGATAGATTCAATAGTTTATACTAAACTAGCATGAGTATGGAATTTGTATAATTTGAGATAAGTGATATTGATGGATAGAGATTAAATAGAACTTGAATTAGGATTTTAACTACTGATAGGTTAGTATGAGATTGTCATGATGGATAGTGAGAGATAACCCATATAACTTACTCATGTATATGATAAAAAGGAAGTGACAATCTTTCTGACTGTAAAAGATGAGAAAACTTATATTTTAAAACCTAAAATTTGAATATATTAACCATCGTGAGTATAATAAATTCAAAACCAAAAGTAAGAATATTTTAATATGATAATCCATTATATACATTTTAAAAGAACTGGTTCTCGGTTGACATTGACATTATATAAAACTTTCTTCTAACGGGTTCATTTTTAGTATGTAAGACACATCATCATCGAGAAGGATGGTGATAAAAAATTCTTTGAACATATGCAATTATGTTATGACCCACAATATGGTGATAGCTCATATGAGTTAACTATACTTGTACGATTCCCATTGATAAAACTTAAGAGAATATATATTAATTATGTGAGTATAATATTTATGAAGCTGAAAGTAAAATACTTCCAAACCATGTCAATTTGTGCTCTTTATGATATTTTTTGAGGCTAGAGAATAAGAATATGCATTTAATATAACTATCAAGTACAGTTGATCAAATTACCTTAAAAATATGAGATTTTGGATAACTCTCTAGTAGAGATGAATTATTATTTTGGTATTGATATACAAAAGAGATAGTTATGAGGGGATCACTATTTGAATGAGCTTAATGATGATAACAATCTTATATACATTTGGGAAAGTAGTCAATGCACAACACCTCAATCTTTATTATGTGTCTGATATAAGTCAAGCAACTTAAATAGCATCACATAAATTAAATGAATAAATTATAGACCTAAGATTGTCTAACAATCCTAGTATCTATTTTACTAAAAATTGGTTATCTTATTGTTGACCAACATTCATTTGACTAAATGAATAATCTAACTACCAATACACTCTATATGGGATCAATATTTAGGCAAAATTCTATTTTACTACTTGAACAACCTATGCACTTGCAGATCATAATTGATCAAAAACTCTCATTAGTAAGCTTTTGGGATATCATCTAACTGTAAAATTATGTGTTGTAACAAAATCATAATACATTTTTTACATTACTTCCATAGGTTATTTTATTTAATTAGTCAATTGGTATTGACGTAATTATTCTTGTAAAAAGGTAATTCCTTTTTTTAATAGTTTGAATATCATTGAGTTGGAAAAATATTATCGAATCTAATAGTTAAGTCAAGTTAACTTGTTTAAACATAGATAGTTATTTTTTCAATTATGTTTGTATTTTTCTTTTTTTTTCTAGCCACTCATAATAAAATCAAATTGCATTGCCAATCTTTTGAAGACTTTATAGCAAAGTATCTTAAATCACTAAAGAAGGATAATGAAGTATATGAAAGGCATTTTTGGAAATATACAATAAAAGTAAGTGAAAATGTTCCAAAATATAAATACAATAAGAATAATCATGCTCAAATAAGTGACTTCTATTACAAACCTTATGAAAACTAGTATTAACCTTATCATCAGTAGGAAGAGAGTTATGAAAATTAGTGGTGTAGAAGCCATGAGGATAAGACATACTATAAATTTCAACCATCTTCATAATCTTATTAGACAGCTAAACTTGATAAATTGATGAGAGAATAAAGAAGAGACAAAACTATTGAGGAAGATACGATGATAAATTAGAGAGCGAGATAAAATGAGAGAGAGAAGCCATAAATTAAATTAAATCTAAAGAAAGTTATGCATTAGAAATTTTTGTAGCTGAGATGGAAATAGTTAAGGTTGAAAATTTTGAAGATAAATTGTAGATACAACCTCAATTATTCAAGAAGAATAAGATGAAGTGAATGACAAAATATTTGTGGCTAATATAGAATCACTTGTAATAGAAAAACTTGAAGATGAAATTAAAGAATGACCTCAACTAATCAAAAAGAAGTTAAAGTTAATGGCTCAATTTTCATAGCTAGTATAAAGAAAATTATAATAAAAAATTCTTGAAGAAATCAAAGATACGACGTCAACTATTAAATAAAAAAGGCGAAAGTAAATGATTAAACTTTGTTGAAAATTTGGAGAAAGTTAATGAGTTATTTGAGCATGAAATTAAAAAAGCCAAGACTTTTCATAATGTCAAGACTACGGATATAATCACTCATCCATCATCCATGATTAATACCAAAAATACAAAAAAAGAAAGAGGTTGAATAATATGCCAAGAATATCATATGTACATGGGAGATTTTTGACAGAGAAAAAAAAATTAGAATGTCTAGTTATAAATGTTAAACAGACCACTGCTTGGGAGTAACAAAAAAAATTTTTTTTTTTTACTTGTATGATGAATTGTGATTGTTACAAGAAATAAAATTTCATGTATATATATACACACTTAAGCCCTCTCATGCATACAAAAGAATAGTATATTCAAACTAACTATTATTTAGAATTTGTACCCAAAATTATGATAATTTTTCAGTGTCATAACTTTGGTGTTAGAAAAAGAAATAGACTATTAAAAATTATATAACAATGTTGCGGAAGTTTTTGAGTTACAACTTTAGTGTTATAAAAAAAAAATATCATAGTTGTTACATTACAAAGCTATGGCAATATTTTAGAGCTAGGAATGTTATGCTATAGAATGAAAAGTATTTCAAAAACTATATGAAAAAGTCATAACTTAGATGTAATGTTGTAACTTAGAAGATATTCCTTTCCATTATGTTACAACTCCTCATTTGCTCAAGAAAAACAACCCCATAGATTTTCTACTTTCAATTACTAGGTCATGATTATAAAAAGCAAAACCTCGAATCTCCTCCCAAAAAAAAAGCTCTAGTTTTCTACAATCCACCCTAAATCCTCTTAGCTTATTGATTTGACAATGAAAAAAATAAGGAAATCAAATAAAAATATCATGAAAATGAGCCAATTGGAGAAAGTGAAAAGATAAAAACCTAGTATTGTAGAGATGTCACCCGAAGTCACAACAACCAAGTTGACTTTTATCGTTGGGAAGAGATTGATGGAATCCATGGTTTGCGAAAAAAAGTTTATTGGAAAGAAAAGATTCAACAAATTCATTATAAACTTTAGTGATATTATTGTAAAATATAACTAGATGTTATTTTGTATGTATAGAGAATAAGGGAATGCCTAAATTATAAAAGAGTTTGATGTAAGTTAGAAGGATAGGTAGAAAAAAATATGCTATGTGAGAGAAATTTGAGTTTGTTTTGAATCTTGTTAGATAAATTATTAATGAGTTGCTTGGATTTCCATGAGCAATAGATAATGTGAATTTCAAATTCTTCTATAGGGAAATAGATTTTCTAGCTATCACTAAATTATTGATGAATGGTAAGGGCATATGGAGGGTGATGTGAAAGTGTGCATATGAATATTTGATGAGGGAAAAACTCATAGGGTGAATAAAGTTTGATTATATTTTATATGTTTATTTGTAGTATTCACTCTCCATATATCCATGATTATTCCAGAGAGAGTGATAATGTTATACGTCATCCTTGTTAGGCACCACTTTCATGTGGGTAAATTATTGGACAAATTGTTCTTGGATTTCTCAAGGATAAATTTTCTAGCAACTAATTTACTATTCCCTTATTATTTTATAGTATTTAGCCAAGTTAGTACCTATGGAAGAAAATATTAATACAATGTATATCTAATAGTATCTCCCCTGATATTTTTGAGCATGAAGAGAATAATAGAAGGAGAAAGAAAAGGAAAGAAGTAGATGCTTTAAGAAAAAAAAAGCAGCTAAAATTTGAGAAGAAGACTCATACATCACCATAAGTGACACACAAGATACAAAAAGAAAGATGAATGCGAGAATACAAACTAGCCTACATTGACCACTCCTTAGCTATACATGGTGGTGTGTTTATGGATATTTTATATATTATAAAAAATAAGCAACAAAGTGTAGAGTGAAACAAGGAAGAGCTAAAAAGGAAGATTCATTCCCTATGCATTGGAGTAGCGAAAGAGATTGAAAAGCATGATATAATATGAGAAAAATATCTCCAAATAATCAAGGGTATGATGTACTTGTACAATTTTTATGGGAATTGAAGTGGATAGAAGTAAATAAGGAATAATATTATCTCAATAGAAATACATTTAAGACTTGTTAACTACTACAAACATGTTGGGAGCTAAACCTGCTGGATAAGGGTAACCCATGGATTAGAATATTGTTTAGATGAAAGATTAATTGAAAAATTGATCTATCTTATAGTGATAAGACCTCCTATCATTTTTATAGTTAGCATATTTAGATAATACCTTATTTAAATCATATGTACCAAGATGATTTTTTAAAAAAATATTAATGAGCAAAAATTCTATTTTTTATTCAATTTTTAACAATAAAATTTAAAAAAAATGCTACAAATAAGTTTAATATCGACTTGCACAAAAATTATTAACAAAAAAGATGAATGTTCTTATCTTGATTTTATGAGTTTGATCCCGAAGAATGCTAAATTCTCTCATAAGGATATCTGTTAATTAAATCTATCATGATGTTTAGGCAAGAGGCCTTATATGAACCAAAAGATAGCATGAGTTTGGAGCTGTTTGATAACACACTTAAATCTTTAAACCATCAAAAATTAAAATTTTTAATGGTTTAAAATTTTAAGTACGTTTAATAAAAAATATTAGGAGCTGAAAATTTAATATTTTAAGTGTAAATTCATTGAAAATTTTAAATAGGTAGAGACCTACTCAATGTTAAAGGCTAAAAATTTCCAGCAATTTTTTTTTAAAATTACCATTTTATCTTTTTTTTTTTTTAAATTCCTTTTCATTTTCTCATTCACGCTGCAATTTAGTTTATAAATCTTTCTTCTCCTCATCCTTTCTCCAACACCACAATCTCTAATCCTAACCCTCTTTCATGATTAATTTAAGAGAGGAAATAACAAATCAACCTTGTTAATTAATTTTTATTTTTATATTAAAAATTTATATACTTTTAAAGAGTTTAGATTTTATTAATTATTTTTTAAATATTTTTATTTATTTTAAAATTGTTTTTTTTAATAATTAATAATTATAGTGAAAAAAAAATTATCTAAAATTATATTTATATTGATATGTAATACAATCATTATAAGGACAAATATATAAAATATATCATTTTTAACATTCAGTATTTACAGCTAGCAAACAATATATTTATATTCAGCATTCAATTAAAAATAATTTATCAAACAATTTTTCAAAACAAATTCAACACTTAATTTTTCAGCACTTAATTTTTTCAGTTTTATCAAATGGACACTTAGATTTGGAGGGGAGAGATAAAAAATCATGATACTTGAAAACATAGTTTAGTAACACGTAATTACAACAAAAATTCTGAAATTACAAAAAAAAAATGTTTAATCTATTATGTTTGAACTTGTGAGAAAAATAAAACATAATCAATCATACCAATCAAGAAATAGAACTGAGAATGTGAGGACAATCAGGAAAAGCAAGAGAAAGGTCCTGCTGCCGCTCTTTCTGTCTGTTGCTCGAGATAGCTCTTTGTTGCCTAACTCCACATTTTTAGTAGCTTCAACTGCCTGCATTGGTAAAAAGAAAAAAGAAGCAAACCATGAGACACACATTATTGATATTTTATAGAGGCCTATACTTACAAAATGCAACCTTGTATCACAATTACAAGCCACTTTTACACACAAAGAAATCATTCATGAATTGGGTCGAAGAGATGGTGAACTACTACAAACTACAAAGCGCAAGTATTTGGGGGATCTAAAGTTATATGATCATTCAAAAAAAAATATGCTTTTTACTTAAAAAAAGTAAAAAAAAAAAAAATTGAAGTTTGAGCCTAAACCAAAAATGTACTGTAGATTTAGAGGCAACAAACTACCTATAAAAAGCAATTAGATCATTTGATCATCAAAACTCATTTTTTAGATCACTATTAGTTAGATCATCATCATCATCAAACAAATTTTATTTTAATTATGTTGCAATTAATTGTATGAAACGTAATTTTTTAATTCAATCTGTTAAAAAAATCATATCTACTGTTAAACATCATCATTATCACCATTAGTCAGGAATAAAAATTTCCGATATATCCACCGATATATCTCTGAAATATCCATAAATTTTAAGTATCGATATATCCATCAAAACCAATATATCTATCATTTATTGATACTCATATACAAAAACATACTGATATATCTTCGATATATCCAATATATCTGTAAAATTCAAGTACCGATATATCCGTAGAAATCAATATTTTAATCCTTGCCATTAGTTATATAAAATCTAATTTTTCAAATAGTATTATTTTTTGTTCATTTGACCTCCAAATGGATCTGAACTAGAAACATCCTAATTGAGAAGTTATATTCGAATTCAAAAACTCAAGCATAGATTGCATCGGCTACATGTCACAATTAGTTAGATCATCATGATCATCATCATCAAACAGGTCTTATCTCAACTACTATACATCAACTGTATGAATCATACTTTTTTAATTCAACTATTAAATATCATATCAACTATTAACTATCACCATCACCACTATTGATTAGATGAATTATAATTACCAAAAGACTTTCTCCTAGATTCACCTCCAAGTGGATCTTAACGAGAAAAGCCCAAGTTTAGAAGCAATATTCAAATTCAAAATTTCAAGAACAAACTACATTGCCTACATCTCACACTTTTTAATTATCAAATATTTAAAATATGTTAAAAATCATTTCAACAATAACTATCATCATCAACACTGTTGACTAAATATATTCTAATTTTATATACAATATAATTTTCCATTATTTTACAAACTAGTAGATCTGAGGTGTCAAACAAACTAATTTTTACCAGCACGCCAAGTTTTTGGTGGCCTAGTCGGGACACCATGTCGTACTGGGAACAGCCCAGCATGACTCAATAACTAGTAAATCCAACCTCAAATACTTCACCGCTCAGTTGAGTTTTATTGAATATAATACACTATATTTTTTTAGTATAATGTTCAGCATGCCTCTTTAAGTACTCAGTCGCACACACACTCCTACAAGTACATATTTTCTTATAATACTTGCATTGTACCAATTTTTCATTAACATTTCTAATATTTTTATTTTGTATTATAATAAAATGAGTCCATACTACAAATTTCTACTAATTTTTTATCTTGTAGATCTTTTAGTTTGGATCGAAAACATAAGAAAAACCATAATTTTAGCTTCCAACCTTTTCTTAAGGTTATCAATATTAATATTATCTACATTTATGTTAATGTTAATCTCGTTATTATTAAATTCACTATTTATCATTTTTATTTTTTTTAGATTATTAATTATATTCTAATTTCTAAATTAAAAATTATTTGATAATAAATTAATAATAAAAATAAAAAAACTAAATAAAATTAAAAAAATAATACTCATTTGTGGAATACCAAGCGTGGATAAGATTAAAAAAACAAAGTCCATACCAACATTACACTGCACCGCACCTGATTTTTTTACCAAATGCCAAAGACACATCACTCGCACCACAATCCACTATCCACACCAAAGAGCAAAGACAAAGCAAAAGTAAATAGCAAAACCGAGAGGAGAGAAAAAGACAAGACGAGAGAGAGAGAGATAGAGAGAAATTGAGATAGAGAAGAGAGTAAGAATATGAGAATGAGATTAAGAGAGAAATATTATATAGATTAAAAATTAATTTTAAAAAATATTTTTAAAATTTTTTTTGAATATTTTTTAATGATTAAATATGACAGAAACCCAACAGTCCTTGAGAACTCAACTCGGGGGGAGCTAAGCTCGGGGGCCATGCCACACATACGGCCTTAACCAAACACATAATAATTTTTTTAAAAAAACTGTCATACATAAAAGGTGGGGCGAATTTTTTTTAATAGAATATTATTTTTTAAAAAATAACTAGGCGGGTCAGTCCGGTCCAATCAAAAACCTGGTGCAAGCACAGTAGTCTACCATGCCGCTGGACCGAGCCTATGGGCCAGGCAACTAGGTCGGGCCTAGCCTGGCACAAAGCCCAGAATCCCCTAGCCCAGCACGGCACGAGCCGTGACTCAAGCTGGCACAGCATGAGGTCAGACACAGTTCTACAATACCATGCCTGGACAGGCATAGCTCAGCTAAGTCATGATTCAGGCATGCCTTGGCTACCAAGCCAACTTGCCACCTCTAAATAGATCTGAACAAGAAAAACCCTAGTTTAGAAGTGTCATTCGAATTCAAAATCTTAAGCATTAACTGCATTGTCTACATTTCACACTTCTCAATAATCAAATCTCATTTTTTAGATCATTATTAGTTAGATTATAATCATCATCGTCATCAAACAAGTAATATCATAACTAATGCAAGTCAAGGCCTTGTTCCCAGCTAGAGACAGTCCAGTACAATGGCTCGAGGAAATGCAAATTTGGCACTACCCAAATGCACCGATGTAAGACCCCAATGCCAGACCCCAAGCACGACAAATCCAACTTTCCGTCGGTCCAGAAACCCAACCTGATCCAAGCCGTCGATCCTTTTTCTCCAATGTCAGCCCGAGCCCAAGGGTTCCAGAAGCCAAAGCTTCTGGAACTTATGACAGTTAGGGTCAGTTCAAAGGTCAAACCAACCCAACGACTAGGAGGCAAATCCAATAGCCCTAAAGATTTTGCTCCAAATTTTAAAAAATAAATTCAAAAAAATAAAAAAAAATAATTATTTTTTTAATTCTTTTTCAAATATATAAACTTTTTAATAAATTTTATCTTTTTAATATTGTTCTCTCTCTCACTCTCATATTTTCTCTATGTCTCCTCTCGACTCTCATTTATTTCTCTTGCTATCGACTTTCAGCTTTAAGGACTTGAGTGTGAATTGTTGTGCACGTATAGTACAGACATCAAATAAAAATTATTTTGCGCATTACAAATTACGGGTATTTTTTAATTGTTTAGTTAACAATAGTTTAAAGTTTAAATTTTAATAATTATATTTTAATTAAAAAACAAATATTAATTACAATATAATTTAAAAATATTAATTTAAATAATAATTAATTAATAATATAATTAATATATTAATATAATTTAAAGTTTAATATAATTTAAAGTTTAAATAATAATTATAATTAATATATTAATTTAAAAATATTAATTACAATATAATTAAAAAACAAATATAAAATAAAATGATTAATTATAATTTTAATTACGATAAGAAAATTAATTATAATATATATAATAAAAATCCTATGAAAAGATCCGAGGTCGCCAAAACTTTGATTTCTCTGGTCATCTCGATCCAAACATCTAAAAAAATTAAAAAAACATCAATAATTTAGACTCCCTTTAATATAATATAATAAAAAAAATTAACACAATATAAATATTATAAAAAAAATTTAAACTATAAGAGTTTAAATGAGACTAGGTACCTTAAGAGGCATGCTGAACTAAGCACCAAAAAATATGATGCATTAGATCTTAGACAACCTCAACTCATCAGTGGGTTCTTTGAGGTTGAATCCAATTCTGCCTCAATGTTGACCTTTTTCACATAACTCAATAAGTTAGGGAATGTATACATGATCAAACTAATCACCGTGATGTGTCTTCCAATTTGATTTATGAAAGATCCAAAGATAATCAATATTATCAAACTTATTTTCAGCATGCATATTATAGAATTCTCAGGTCCAAGTCTAGAAACAGCATACTAAAATACTATAACATAGAAAAAAAATAATTAATGAATTTAGATATTCTAGTGGAGTGATATTCATGACATTCAATATTTAGATTATTTATTATTTAAGTATTAAATAATTAAAATTAAAATTTTTTAATAATTTTGAATTCTAGATTTTAAATTTTTTAAATGACCCAAACCTGACTCAAACCCAGCCCAAACAGCCAAACCCCACCCCAAACTCGGCTCAAAGGAGCCAAATCCAGTAGGTCCATTCATGACCCAGCTTGAAAAACTAAACAGCCAAGCCGACGAGTCATGCCGATCCGACTATGATGAAGTTGTGTCATGTCAGGCATGACATGGTTACTGTATTGTGTCGTGCCCTGTATGGTGACCCGATTGAGTCACCTAAAACTAGGTCTGACCCATTTGACACCTCTACCTCAAAGCTGATCTAGATGAGAAAAGCCCTAGTTAAGAAGTGAAATCCAAATTCAAGTTGTCAAGGATAAAGTACATTGGCTACATCTCACTCTTGTCAATGAATCAATTCATGGGGGCAACATAGTATTATCCAAATGACAATTTTATTTTTTTTTCTCATTTCTTTCATTAACATTTTAATTTGACTATATTTTTGTTGAGATTTTTTATTAATTTATCAAATTAAATATCTTATAATATGATTAATAATCTTAATCTATGCAAGATTAAATCTTGCACAAAGTAAGATTAATAATGAATGTAAACATAATATCATCAAGATCATCATTAACATAAAAATTCATTCATGTCATGAGATCAGTTACGTAGATTTTAGATTTTTATAAGAATACAAACTTTTTAGATACTATCATTCGAGTAAAACATGTTGTAATGTTCATTTTCATTCATTTCAATCAAATATTGACAAGTCTAGCTTTTTTTAACTAAATTGTCAATATAAATATTTAAAAATTCGTACCTATACATAAAACTCCTAATCTTATCCTAAAAAATTAGATATAATGTGTCGTAAGATCTCAAATCTGAGATATATCACTCTTGAACAAAGATGCTTATTATCACATCAACACAGTGCCTCTTTTAATATAAACATGTACTAGTAAAAAATAATATTTGGGTCATTTTACACGTGACCAAGATAGTTTGTAAAACTTATCTCATGAGTTGTTTTAATTGACAAGACGAAACTCATGATTGTGATCAGCATTATAAATATCTTATTTATAATTAGGAAAGTTGGTAAATTTTCTTTTAAAAAGAAATAATTAACTAGTAATATCAAAGACATAGAATGTTCGATTTAGGCTTCAAAAATGATAAGCTCACAATGTATATTATTTTGTTGAACAATTTGACCTTATCAGATACCATCAATCTAATATAGACCATATCTAATACATTATATTCTTGCTTAGTGTCAAGTATGAAATAAATTAATATTTAGATAATTTTATCTCCAAAAATCAGAGATGTAAGACTCAAACCTGAGACTTACCCCTTTTGGACGGAAGCACTTGCTATCATACTAAGATATTATCTCTAATACATATATGCAACATAAGGACTTCTCAAGCAATCACATATATTAGAACTATTCTTTCTCAAACTAAATGTAATTTTATGATTATAATAAGATATGATATATTAGTCAATTAGTGTTTATGTAATCATACACAAATACATGTTTTCTAATCATAAGAGTATGTGAGTTTCTTCATGAATGACCATGAAAGTAAGTTTTAATGCCCCTATGGTTTATTAAGTTGACAACGACAAACTCATTATTGTAGTTTATCTTTTCCATGATTTAGTTGGGCAAAACATGAACATCCATCTTCCAAAAAAATAAAAAAGCTTGAGTTAGGATAAACTATTAGTATCCTTACTTGTTCATACAATGCTTCTATTTGTTGGGCTTGTTGTAGAACATGTGAAGCCACAAGATGATTCAAAGCAGACATCTCGATCATCTTAGTTTCAGTTTCATTGACTGCATCTAGAAGATCGGCCAACTCTACCTGCATCAGAAAGTAGCAGGAAATCCAAGGAAGCTCATGACTCATGCAGACACAAACTCCAATACATTCACGCATGCAAATATGATTACCATTTTATGACAAAAAAAACAAAAGAAAAAAGATGAGCCTTGTACGACTATAAAATTGCAAATATTAAATAGAAAGGAATATTACTTGTAATGCTTGGGTTTCATCATCCAATAATTGTTGCTGAACTTTAACAGCTGCACTGATTGTATCAGCATCATCATCATCATCATCAAACTGTTGAATATTTGTGAAAGAACTGATTTTAGCCGCATTTGCATGCCTGCGAGGTTTTATCCTTGGAATTCTTTTATTGAGAGCAACTTGAAGGCGCTTAGCTCTTAGTTGATCATATTGTGAGGTGCTTGCATGCAGTTTTTCACTCAAAATCAATATCTGCATGCTTAGAGAATGGCAAAGCAACAATGAAAACAAAATATCATCAATTTAATTTTACCCCAAAATGAAATTAAAAAGTTGAGATTTTTCATGTTTTGATGGATAGGAATGCAAGTTGTCATCCAAACTAAACAAAACACTCTTAGTTTCCATTTTGCAAAGCATATGGGCAAGCATGAGCTAATATATAACATTGTTACATGAGGCGTAAAAGTTACTGCGGAAAAAGTCTTTTGCAACTTTTAGGCACAAAGAACAATTAAGGTTCAAGTTTTTTTTTGAGACAATCAATCTTTTGTGCGTGTGTATGTTTGTGTGTGTGTGTAAATGTGTGAGTGAGTGTGTGTGTGTGTGTGTGTATTATCTATAATATTGATCAAATAATAATATATAATTATATAAATGACAAACATAAAAAATCAAACATAATTAATATTTTTCACTATAACAAGCATTCATAATTAAAAAATAAAATAATAAAATTTCAAGAAACCAAATATATTATGCATAATTTTTAAGAGTGGAAATTTTGAGAATAATATAATTTGTACGAGAATCTTCAGGAATAAATTATTTTGTGAGGATTACCTAATGCAAGGGGAAGAGAGTCACTTTTTAGTTGAGTTTTCTAGAGCCATGACTCTAGGCAAGCTTTTAATAACTATGATATATACATGTTCAAACTAGTTGGGTCTTAATGTATACTACTACATGACTGATACTTGTTGATTTGTTTGAATATTAATTAAATTATTATTTTTGCAATAACAATCTATAATAGCTTGATTGTATCAAAAACACAATCATTATTATTAAATTAATTTTTTTTTCACATAAGGAATTCATATCTAGATGCTTCTACGATAATGAGAATCTTTGTCAAGTTATGATAAATCTCGAGCCTGAGACACATCATACACAATCTTTATACTTTAAGGAGTAAGACAGTCAATATATTAATATATCCTAGACTAGACCTCTCACTAAGCATGAGCCTTGCGTACTGGACACAATACTTTTATTATTCATCATATTTAACAATTTTTCAATTGAAACTATCACAAAGAGCAAAATCATTTTGTAATCATATTTTCCTAAAATATGTGCATTCTAAGACATTACCAAAGTAATTAATAATTTTGTTTTGTTTTGTCGATAATTTAGTTTTCTTTAAATTTGAGAAGATTAGGAGTGTGTATAGACTTTATCTTTATATGACTAACTTTATGGGAGGCATGTTAATGGCACATCTTTTGTAGGTAATGAATTATCCATGATATGTAAAAAAAATTATATCACTAAATTATATTTCTGATATAATTAGATTTGTTTATATGAATTTTAATTCTTTCCACTATGCAATCATCAAAAAATAATTTATAGATTCAACTCATATTTACCTTATTTGTCATTTATTTTAATTTTTAATAATTTATTTCTTTTTCTACATACTTCAATTAATTGTCAATCTAATTATTCTCTAATTGGAAGTGTTGAGTAATCTCCACATCACTTAACTAAATCATGTGACAAGTTTATGTCTAATTTTATCCTTTATAGCCACAAGATCTAAATAATACATATTTCCCACATTTCTAATTTTATCTTATCAAATTTTCTGACTCATTTATCTTAATATACGTAGCTATTATGATTATCTTATGAATAACATACCTTGTAGTAATCCAGCATTAAAATATAAAATAAAAAAATATAATAATTATCTTATAATATTTTAATGTAATTATTAGAAAAATCTATAGTTTGAGAGTCCAAGACAAAAAAAATTACATTTTGATACTCATTTTAAAAATTTAAAAAAAAAAGAATCAAAAATATAAAATATTTATGTTTTGGAGCTCCAAAAATCAAAAAAAAAAAAAAAATAAAAATAAAAAAATAAATGCTCTAGCATTACCATGTCAACATTTAAAAATATTAAAATTACTTTTAAAAATTTGAAAATAAACGCAACATAAACCAAACCACTTTTCAAATTCGATATATAAGTTCTGATTTGAAATCTAAAGCAAAACATGTATATTTAAAAAAAAAATGTTTTGGTTGCTTTCAAATTAAAAAAAAAACAATTTTAACATTTTTAAATCTGAAATTATTTATTTATTTATTTATAAGTATATATACATATACATCTGTATATTTATAAATATTTATATTTGATGGATTATATATACATATATATACATAAAAAATCTAAAATGGTATCATACATTAGCATCTAATATCTTTATAAATATAAGATACTTTTCTATATGAGATTATCTTTAGATTTACTCAAAACTTTATCATTCTTGTTTTGAACAATTTAAAATTTGTAAAACAAACATTAAGAAAGTTATTTCTATTAGATACGACTCGTATCTAATAGAAATAACTTTCTTAATGTTTGTTTTACAAATTTTAAATTGTTCAAAACAAGAATGATAAAGTTTTGAGTAAATCTAAAGATACGAGACATATTTTTTAAGAAAAATTCAAAAATATCATGATTTATGACTTACTATTTGATATGTCAAAAGAATACTAATAAAAATTAAATCTATTTCATTCAAATAGACATATTACTAATAATTATTGCTATTTCATTATTTTGTTATCATATTAGATAAACAATATGCCAAAAAATGAAAAAAACTCAACAAATCATGCTAGTAAAACATACAAATGATAGTCTTGCATAATGAGAAAATTAGATTGAAAAATCAAACATATAAGGTGCCCACATCAATAATAAATTTTTAAAAAAATAGTATAAAATATCTCACAAATAATCATCATCATAAACTCTAAATTATGATTGAATCTAAATATAACTGTCTTTTATTATTCATGTGAGAAGAATTCCCCCAAGTAATAAAACTATAATGAATCTCTTTTTTGTACAAATTTATGGGCAACTCGAATTTGAATAATCTATCAATTATAAATATTCATGATTACGAAAAAATATCCATAATAATGACAAATTATTCTTATTCATATATCCGAGCAAATGAAAATATCTGACAAAATGAACTCGAAAAACAGAACCTAAAAAATAATAAATTATACTAAATAAAAATCTCAATATTTAATCTGATAATAATTATATAGTTAATATTCCCTTCAATTTTTTTAAAATAATATAATATAATAAAAAAAATCATATTAGATAAAAAACTAATAACAAAACCAATTGGAAAATTAACTTGACTTTAACCCAACAAACCAAACTCAATGATTATATAATTTTATACTTATACTGTGACCACTTTTTTTAGGGAATGGATCACATCTATCCCAAAAAATAATTGAGCCTCACAATATAATTTGTTTAGAATAAGTCACATGACTGAAAGTACTAATTAAATTAGATTATTCTCAACTCATAGTCTTGCACTATCAAAATATTATACATGAATACAATAAACAGAATCATCTTATAGAGACGTTAACATAGCCAAATGGTCCGAGCACAACCAACAACACAATGTTCAACTATGCCAAGCCCAACACCACATGATCCAATATCATGTCTGGTCCTGTGACGTGCCGGACCAAGACATGGTTCATGACGTGACAAGCTGGTGCGAGTCCTAGCTAGTGCTGGGAAAAGCATGACCAACATGATTGAACTGACAGAAACTAGTCACGGTCATAGCACATACCGAGTGGGCCAGGCACCCGAAACTAGAATCTGCCGGGTTATGGGGCAAAAAAAGTGTTAGGTCAAGCTCATTGAATTGAGTCTTTGTTTGGTTCCAAGAATTCACCTATTGTTTTTCAAGAAAGTCAGTAAGTACTTACTCCAATTCATTTCTTTTTTAAGGACTCAAGACTCAACATGAATTATGCCTCGTCGGATGACCATGAGATGGGACAATTTTAAAAAAATAACCACATAAGTCAAATTCTTTTTTCCAGGACCTATCGCCACTAACCTCTACCGCATTGGGCGGCCTGCCTCAGCCCCACATGTTGCGTGAAAAGGCAAAGTACGCCAACAAGGACAACGACAGGCTTGGCCTATTGATATCCTTACTGACATATTAAAAAAGAATTAATTTATAGTCATCAAATGACCATAATTTGAGGGCTATCATAATTCTAGTCAAATATAATTCAAATATTTATAATTAAAGATTAAGAAATTTGAATTTTTATTTTTAATTCCTTCTCTCATATCTATCCTATGTGATCTTCTCTCTCCTCTTTTGATAAAATAGTTTTTTATATTATTTTTTTTATTTTATTATTTACTTTATACTTACAACTTAGGATTTACATTTATAATACGGCATATAAGATAGTGTGGATGTGAAACTTGCATTGAGATTAGATTTTAATAGTGCAAATTTTACAACAAAATAATTACGAATCATTTATTTTTGGTATTTTACATTTTGAGTTTTTACTATATTTTATTTTACAATTTATTTAATAAATATAAATATTTAAAAAATATCATTTTATGAATATAAAGATAATGAATATGAAATTGACATATCTATAAACTATATGAAATTGACATATCTATAAATAAAAATAATAATCCTAGCGAAAGATCCGAGGCTAAAACTATATTTTTTAATTGTCTCGACCTAAGTCTATTTGTCACTTAAAAACTAAAAAATTAGATGTACATCAGTAGCATGTGTTTTATATAATTTATTTTTGATAAACTATTTATATAACTAAAATATGTTTCTATTTTAATATTTTTATGTAAGTGCAGGAAAAAAATATTGAGATACTAAGTATACAGTAATAGCACAATAACAGAGATCTCGCTAACCAGTTAATTAAATCGAGATTTTTCACAACTGTATTGATATAAATTTTTGGAGTAGAATCCGGTCCGTTCGAGTGATCCAACTCGTTCTGGTTAATTAAACCGAGAAACTATATTGATATAAATTATTTTTATTTCTATTTTTTGGATGTTGTAATTTTGAGTTCTAGAACTATTTATCTCTTTCCGTTTTCTCATTTCTGCGTGATTTTTTGCAACTGCTTATACGCACATATTGTAAGAACATTCTATTTGATTATAATCTATAAATGCATAAACAGTTTCTGGTGAAAGTAGCTAGTCGTATTGAACGACTAGTGAACTACGTTATTTGAATGTTCTGTTGTGATATGTGCTTGTACTTTGATTTTATTCTGTCGTGGTTCTATTGGATTGAATTGTGAATATATATCATTTACTGTTTTTGTTGTTCTCCTCTTCAAAATCTTTAAAATCACAATCGTGAAAACAAAATTATCTAACATCATGGATGTACAATAAAGTAATAAAAAAAATTTAAAAGTATCAAAAAAATAATCAACACAATATATTATGAAAGATATATACATGCAAAAGTACATGTGTAGCTGATCACCTAAAAAATATACCAATCAATACTGCACAAAATATGAGAAATTACTTTTGAGAGAAATTCAACTTAGTGGTGGAATCTTTTAAGCTAGATCTAGTTTAACTTCGTTAATCCCCTTTATATACCATAAAGATTTGAGAGAAAAAAAATAACAAAACTGATTACGATTATCAATCTTTCTATTATATTTTCAAAGAATTCTAAGATAATCAATATTAAAGATATACGTCCAACATGTTTATCATAGAGTTCCTAAGTATAGAGCAAAAATAATATCATAAAATATTATAAATTAAAAAAATTATATATAATTAATAAATTTTAAAAATTAAGTAGATTATTGACCATGACATCTAATATCTATAATAATCACAATGATACATCATTTACATGTCTCATCACTCATAATGTAGACTCAAAATAAAATTTTAATAAAATAAATTTTAATATTTTTGGGATTCTCCATCATCATAATTATCATGTCATATATAATATAAGTGTATGACACGGATCTTTAACAAATATAAAATTTAGAATAAAATATTTAATATTTGATTCCATAATATTTCTAATAATACAATAGTTATTAATATATTTATTATAACTATTAGAAATAGAGCATTAGATAAGATATTTTAATTTATGTACATATATCACATAATTAACATAATAGTATAGGCATAAATGAAAATTATCTCACGCATTAAAAAAATAAAAAATTTACAATAATATCTTACAATGCCTATCAGATAACAAAAATTTAGAAGTATATGTTTGTCAATAAACATAAAAATAAACCAATTCAAAAAAATATGAAACACTATTAGAATTACACTTAATCTTATAATAGATTCATGTGTTAGCTATAAAAACATTATATTCGACTATATTAATAATAAGGATAATAAACTTATTATTGATAATTCAAACTGATATATATGAATTTATTTTATAAAATTTCTAAAAATTTTTTATACCACAACAAACATATCTTCATCTGCATACACTCTCAATAATTGCATTACTCTTGAGTGAGTATATGACGTTAGTAAGATATTTAGCAAGTATAAAAATCACCATGTAACTACATTTTGTATCATGAATATTTAGATGAAAACCAAATATATAAAATACTAATTTTCATTCTAACTTTGTATTGTTTAATTGTCTGCATGAATCTTTAAATTAAGGTGAAAGAGATAAAAAAATATTTTGATATACATATCAATATATATGAAGTAGGTACATCAACCTGAATGGTTCATTCACGAAAAAAATTAACTAATTTTTTTATATATTACAATACTAGGCATGATTGTTATAGCTAGGCTCCAAGTACGAACATAGATATCATATTCAAAAATGATGATTTCTCAATTTAGTTAACTAAAAAAACAACAAGATGATCCGTTGAATATAATCGAGTTGTCTCGGTACTTAAATATCAATTACTATTTTATCATATTACATGATACTAATAAGAATTTAGACAACTTACTATTGTGAAAACCTATGTTGCACGGATACGGATACGAACACGGAGATACGATACGGCAAGATACGAGGACACGGCAAATTCTAAAAAACTAGGATACGGATACGACTAGGATACGACTAGGATACGTCATGATAAAAAAAATAAAATTAAAAATAAAAATTATTAATTATAAATATTAGATATTTTAAAATAATTTAAAATTCTGTATTTTAAAATAATGTAAAAAAAATTTAAACCTTCTAACACCCCCCCCCCTCCTCCCCACCACCCTCCCTTTACAGTTTTGATTTTCGAACTCTCCCCCCTCTTGATACAGATTCCAAAACCCCCCCATTCCCTTTATAGAATTAGGTTATCTTAGATATTGTCGGCGCCTCGACGGTGTGCTCCTCCCCTCCCCGTTTGACGCAATGACAATTGACAATTATTTCTCGCAATTGGCTTGTCGGCAACTCACTATCAGCGGTGTACTTCTCAATTTGTTGGAGATGTAGGAGTAATAATTAATATATAGTGTATTTCCGATATGTTAGAATCATAAAAATGCGTCAGTTGGTAAATGACGCGTCTGTTGTTAACGACGACTGTTTCCGAACAATGCGTCGGATATGTCTCTGACGTGTATCCAATATGCCACATGGCGTATCGGACACATATCCGACCCGTGTCGCCGTGTCCACGTGTCCAACACGTGGACACGGCGACACGGCAATTCCTAGGCGTATCCGTGCAACATAGGTGAAAACTATACAAATCCATCTATCTCATTTTATCTAAGAAGACATGTGAACTACTTACCCTTCCAAGATCTAGCATATCTTAGTTTTTTTTTTTTGTGACGGACAATATTATTTCAAATAGAATATCAAGACTACCACAATATATCATAGAAACACTTACATTTAGGATAAGACAATAAATAAAGATACAAATCAATCTATTCTGTATTATATAATATGCATGAAGATTAAGAATATTGAGAACACTAAAAACATCTTCAGTAGTATTAATGATAATGATGATTTACATCTGCATCTATATCCACATACAAAACCACAAACACTAATTAATGATTTTTAATACATGTGATAGTGATATTGATATATTGTGATAATGCTTTATTTTTGCCATTTTTTTATTTTATTATAATTTATGTACTATTAATATATTGAAGTATGTTTATCATCATTTTATTTTTATTATTTTTTTTATTTTATTATAATTTACACATTCATCATATTATAATTTTGTTTTCATTAAAATGAAATAAAATTTTTAACTATTTATTTAGATTGAATCAAATATAATGTCAAGTCACGATCACTATATGTGACTGCGAATTGCAAAAGTAGAATGTCATCACCATAATATCATATTTGTTTCTTTATTTTATATTTTTAAAATTTGTTAAAATTTAATATTTTTATTTTTTAATAATTAATAGAATAACAAATAATAATTAGGTATCAAACAGATCAGGCAGCCCAAGCACAGCCCATTCCAAAACCATGCCTTGGGTCAGGATGGCATGAGTCTTGCCTTGTGCTGAGCCAGGCAAGACTCGTGTGCCTGGCCCATCAAGCAATCACCTAAGAAGTCAAATTTTTTTAAAAATAACTACCCCATCAAAAGGCAACCCATATTTTAAAAAACAATCAGTGAAGTGGCCAATTGTAATTGGTCGACAGGTGAGCTAGCCACATTTCAGTTATCACTGTCGTGACTAGGGGTCATGCCACTGGCTACCGTTGGGTAATGACGACGATGCATGATGGGTGCATCTTCATCGTTCAGCATAGCCAGGAAGAGCATGAATTTGTTTATACCCACCGCATCATGCTGAGCAAATAAACCACGCCACCGTGCCGTGCCATACACGGCATGGTGACCAGGTCGTGCCTTTAAAAATGGGTCGTGCCGGCATGGCACGACCCTTTTGATACCTCTAATACCAATTAACAAATTAGATCTTTAAAAAATTTAATATTTTATTCAAATTTAAAATTTCAACCCAAAAGAACAAAAATTAAATTGATTCATGCTGACAAGAACATGTAGAAACTTACACACCAAGCATTTTGTGACTTAACCATGTCGTGCTGAGCAAATATTGTTATTATTTTGTCATGATAGCACGAGAACTCTATAGTGTTGTGTCTTGCACAACATGATGGCACAGGCATCTCACTGAAATAGATCATGCCAGCAGAGAAAGTCCCTTTGACACCTCTATCATCTTATCATATAACTCTTGTTGATACATTATCTAGAGGTATCAAATAGATCAAATAATCACGATATAGCATGAGACAAGGCTCATAATAGTCATGTTTGGTCTGATACGACATGGTCTATAACCATGTCTAAACCACAGTTGTGCTGACATATGGCCAACCATGCCTCGTCCAAGGCTAGGAACAACTCGCATGCCATTAGCATGCTGTACAGGCACAGTATCACATGACAATGACATGACCAAGCATGGGTCATGATACAGTTTTTTAAAAAAATGGATGCCAACTACCACATACTCACACCAACAAATGCTCATTACATTTACGTAACGAAGCCTCAACATCAAAAAAGACAAGCCAGACATGTCGATTTTAGATGTGTCAACCGGGCCGGGCCTGGCCGGCACGGTTCGGCCCGCGGCACAGCAAACCGGCACAGGTTTATCTCGTGCCAGGGTGTCCCGTGAGCCCGACCCCATGATGCCCCTCCCGCAAAAAAGACTGCAGGTCGGGTCTGATTCGACCCTGACCCGCGGTCCCCCGTATCCCGAACCGCTCAGACAGTCAAGCCCGAGCGGGCCAGGCAAGGCACATCACGGCCCGCCGTGCCAGCAGGCCGTGCCGGGCCCGGTTTTTTTAAACCATGCCCGGCCCGGCACGGAAGCACGATCATGCCCTAAAATAACGGGCCGTGCCGGCCCATCCCAGCCCGTTTGACACTTCTAGTCGATTTTGATGTTACATAAAAAAATTTTTAAAAAAAATTATAACCATTGGAATGAAATCGGAGAGACCTAGGCTAACTAATTTAAAAAAACATAGTAGATTATAACGACAATCTACTGCTCAAATAAAGTTATGTTGTTATGATATATATTAATTTTTAGCTTATTAATTTATTTTATAATTGATAATTTTTAAAATTTAAAATTATTAAATATTTTAAATTTAAAAATATATATAATAATATAATAACAAATATCAATTTTAATAATAATTATTTTGACTTAAATATAAATAATAATAATGACTTAATTGAAAATTCCAAGACCGAAACTAAGTACTCTACAATTGTCTTGACTCATTTATCTAAAAAAATATAACTAAGAGAAATTTCATAGTTGGAACTAATTTTAACATAATAAAAAAAAAAAATTTTAAAGATATCAAAAAATATATATTAACACGTTATTCATATTATAAAATAATAAACATGTAAGAATACAAGTGATACTTAACACATTAAAAGACATACCAATCAATACAATAAAATATATGATATATTAGATATCAAGCAAACTCAAATGAGTGGCAAAACTTTTAAAATTAAATCAATACATTACGACCCACATGTTGTTGTCACAATCCATAAGCACAATGACCCGTAACTTGACATGGGTCATAGCAAAGCTTTTTTTAATGAATCCCAACCATCACAGGCCCGCACCCACAAATGCAAATTACATTTACTTAATGAACCTCATCATTGAAAGAGACGGATATGCATGTCGATTTTGATGTTGTTTAAAAAACAAAAAAAAATGTAGTCATTGGAATGTAATCAAAGGACTTTGGGAAAACTAATTTAGAAAAAGGGTTTAAAAGGTTGATTACAATTACGGACTTCTCGAATAAAATTATGTTGCCAAGGTACAAATTAATTTTTTGTTTATTAATTTATTTTATAATTGATAATTTTTAAAAATTTAAAATTCTTAAGTATTTTAAATTTATAAATATAAATAAGATAAAATAATAATAAATAATAATTTTAATAATAATGATTTGACCTAAATATAAATAATAATGAAAACTAGACCAAAAAAATTAAAGGATGAACCAATGTACTTTCTGATTGTCTTGATCAATTCAACTAAAAAAATCTAAAACTAAGCAAACTTAAATAATACGAATTAACTTTAACATAATAAAAAAAATTCTAAAAATATCAAAAGAAAATTAACACGGTATAAATATTATAAAAAATATATATACATGTAAAAATATTGATGATACTCAACACATTAAAAAATATTTATTAGATCTCAGACAAATATAACTTAGATATATAACTTTTGAAATTGAATCAATTTCAACTTTATTAACCTCGTTCATTTTATCACGATGACTTTGAGAGAGAGTATATTACTAAATTAATTATTATCATGTATCTTCTAATTAAATTTTTTAAGAATAACTAATATCATAAAATTTCCAAATATACTAGTAAGAATAACATAATAAACTATTATAAATTAAAAAAAATAATTATCAATTGATAAAATAATGTTCATAACATCCGACATATAAACTAGTCATGATGATGTATCATTCACACTCCTCATCACTAACCATATAGATTCAAAGTAAAAATTTAATAAAAAAAAATTTAAGATTTTCTAAGATTTAAAATTATCATGATAGTCCTACTATACATAAGTGTGATGAAAATTATCAAAAAAAAATGATATTCAGAATCAAATTTTATTATTACATTCAATAATATTTCAAATAACAAAATCATTATTAGTATATTTGTCAGAACCAATAAAAATTAGCTTTTAGACAAAAAATTTCTCATTAGGGCCTTGGTGATGTGTCACATAATTGGTATAATGATGCAAACAAGGAATGAAAGTTATTTTTCACGAATCAATAAAAAATAAAGAATTTATTAAAATATCTTAGAAAATCTAACATACAACAAAAGTTTAGCTATCTAAGTTTGTAAGCAAATCCAAAAAATAAATTCAAAAAAAATTTAAACACTATTAGAATTATACCTGCCTAATATCAAAATTTTGTGTTAACTATCAAAATATGATATCTTACTACATCAATAATAAAAGTGATTATTATTGATGATTTAGACTGGAAAATAAAAATTTTATTTATAAAATTCATAAATATTTTTTATGATATATAAAACACATATTAGTCTATATAAACTTTCATCAATTATATTGCACTTATATGTATAATAGTATGTTAAGTATGACACTCTGCATTTAGTGTCATACTTGTGATAAAAAAGAATTATTTAAAATACTAATAGATAGACTCCTATCTGAAATAATAGACTGCAACAGAAAAAATAAACTCTAATGATATGCTCAATACTGAAAAAATCAGTAGATCTCATGTCATCTTAGACAATCCAAGATAGATAGCCTCATATGATTTTCACCATCAAAAAATTTTTAGATTCTTATTATCATTATGTGATATGATTAAGAAATAATCAACATATAAATGCAGAGACAACTGGGTCCTATTCAATGGTCTACCCTATCATTTCTCTCCCGCCAACTAAATGTAAAAGTTATTGCCTTCAAATATGATGTTCATGACAATACTCAAAGTCTGGCTATAACAACTTCCACACCTAATGTCATAATATGTAAATAACTTAGTCAGCTTATCATGAATAAACCCTTGTTGATATTACTAGTTCATGCACGTGAATATATATATCATAATATTCTCTACCTAGAGGCATCAAATGGGTCAGGCAACTCAGGCATAGCCTATGGCTCGATTCAACATTGCATGGCTGGAAGACATGGTCAAGAATCATGTCTCAGGCCAGGCCGATCTACCTCTTTGAATGGTTCATTCCATGCTGAGCAAACATGAGTTATGTCTCATGTCGAGCCAGACACAACCAATGTGCCTGGCCAACTGAGATGGTAAATCAACCCAAGTGACCGCCCGGGCCGATTATAATAGGCCAACCATGTGCCAATTTTGTTTTCAATCTTGATCGTTGGGCACTACCATGCACTTTGCTATGCCCCCAGTGTCATGTTGAGCCGGTGGATCATGCATCATGTTGTGCCTAGAATGACACATAATTTGAAAATGTGTCTTGCACAGCACGACATAATGGCAAGGTTATGCCAAAAAAAAATATGTCATGTCGACATAGCATAACCCATTTGACATATCATATCTATCCCTTCCATCTTAACCCTATGATATTTGCAGAGAGACAATAAAAAAATAGAATAGTGAACTAGAACTTTAAGTACTTAGTTTTATCACAACAATAATGTCACTAAATATCATGTTATCACTAAATTTTCTAAATATGTCACTGATATTGTATATGCACTTAAGTATTATAAAAAATTTATAGGAATTACATAAATAAAATTCATGTATCCCAGACTCTGTCATCAATAATAAGTATATCACTCTTACTATTAATGTACTTGAATATTACATATTCATATCCAACACATAACTCTAACATCAAGTATAATTCCAACAAGATCTCACATCCATTTAAAATTTTTTTTTCTTTAGCCCCTCAGAAAAACAAAAATTATCAAGCTCTTATTGTTTGTTAGGCATCCAAAATATTTTAGTGAGTCACGTATTTTTGCTAAAATAAAAAAAATAACTTGCATCCCCACTTGTACTATCAAGTTAATGACGTGAGACGTGCATCAAACATAAAAAACTTTTCCTCAAGACTCATCTCTAATAGTCCTAACAAACATATTAATTATTATTCCATTATTAGATATATTATCAAATATGATACTATATTTTTTATTGTTAATATAATATTCTTTAAATATTACCATCCAATATTCATATATAACATAATCATCATAAGAATGAATTTTTTAAAAGTCCTAAAATTTTTTTATTAAGTGTCCATTTATAATCTACATAGTTGACAGTGAAACATATAAAAGATATATCATCACGATTAGTCCATATATCAAACATCAGGGATACCAAGCCACTATATTGCCTAAATTTATTAGTTATTATTTATTTTTTTAACTTACAATATTTTAGTGTATCGTTACAACATATAGAATTAGAAAATCTATAATATGCAAACTAAAAATAGATATGCATGATACTGACTACCTTATGATCATCTAAAAATCTAATCAAAAAATTCATCATGATAATCAGTTTGGTCATATTTTTTCTCCCTAACTTATTATAGTATATGAAGTGAATCAACATAGAAGATGAACTAGATCAAGCTTAGAAAATCTAATATTTTTTCAAACATAGAAGATATATGAAATGAATTAAAAGATATATCATCACGATTAGTCCATATATCAAACATCAGAAATACAAAGCCACTATATTGCCTAAATTTATTAGTTATTATTTATTTTTTTAACTTATAATATTTTAGTATATCGTTACAACATATAGAATTAGAAAATCTATAATATGCAAACTAAAAATAGATATGCATGATACTGACTACCTTATGATCATCTAAAATTTTAATCAAAAACTATCATGATAATCAGTTTGGTCATATTTTTTCTCCCTAACTTATTATAGTATATAAAGTGAATCAACATAGAAAATGAACTAGATCCAACTTCAAATGCCTCACAGCTCAGTTAGGTTTTCCTATAATCTAATACACCATATTTTTTAATAAAGTGATCGGCATACCTCTTTAGGTGTTCACATTCACACACACACACACACACACACACACACTTCTTCATATATATATATATATTTTCTTACTATACTTGTTTTATGTTGATTCTTCATCGACACCCCAAATATTTTTATTTTATATTATGTTAGAATGAGTTCAAACTATATATGTTCTAATTTTTTATTTTTAGATATTAAAGTTTTAATCGAAAACATTAGAGAGAAAATGATTTTTTGTTTTTAGATAATTGTCATTTCTAATTTTTTTTAATTTATGAATTATATTCTAATTTCTAAATTATAAATTAATTAATGTTAATTAAATTAAAAAACTAAATAAAAATTAAAACCCAATACCCGATTAGCATTAAATAAGTTAATAGAGAGAAGAGAAAAAACACAACCCACAATGCACCCAATTTTTCTGGCATCCACATCCACGGTCCAGATTTTTTAGCTTCACAAAAAAAATTTAAAACTAAAATTATAAATTTAAGCTTTAACCTTTAGACAAAAAGAAAATCAAGACCAAACCAAGAGAAAAGACAAGAAAGAGAAAAAAATAAGAGTGAGATAAGAAAATTTTGATTTGAATGAAAATAGCATATCTCAAATCCAATTTATATGGATTTTTTTAAATATATTTTTTTAAAAAAAATTTCAATGTTTTTTAATATTTAAATAGGGCAAAACCCCAACATCCGTCAAATCTTCTGCCCTAGTCATTGTAAGTAAATCCAACAGCTTGGATCTTCAACAATTTTCTATTTTTCTTGTACCGCTAGAAACCAAACAAGAAAGGAAATCAAAGTTTCTAGACGATCCAAAAGCTTGGACCTTCAGAGAGTCAGCTCAGGGTCGGGCTAGGTCATGGGAGAGCATACGTGTCCACGCCCACTTGTATCGTACACATGGGCGCAGACCTAAGTACGCTTGGGACCAAAAGTCATACCTAGGGCCAGGAAAACCTGGGTTCATGCATGATTTTGGATTATGTTGTGCCGGGCCAAGCATGACTGAGTCAAGTCATGCCTCAAGTCATGCCAAGTCTACCCGGCTCGTTTGACATTTCTATTTGAATTGGTGAAAATCTTACGAATATACTTATCTTATACTATCTAAAATTACATTTGATTTAATGGCATGACCCCTCATATATTTAGCATAGCATCAAGGTTCATTTTTTTCTGTGGGTACCTTAGAGGTGTCAAAAGGGTCGGGTCGAGCTGGGTCGACCCAATGTTTTCAAGGCCATCCCAGGCTAGCATTTTATGCCTGGCACAAGACACTTTTTTGAAGAGCAAAAACGGCACGAGCCCATGGCCCAAAATCTGCCGAGGTTTGAGCTAGTTCAGTCTGGTTTGGGTCAGCCAATTTTTAAAAAAACCTAAGATTTTGGCGCCACGCCGCCACATCACCGTGCCTAGCCTCACCCGTCAGTCATCGACACATCATCACCCCATCGGACGTCACATAGTGCATGATCTGTCATATCGTGCCCGTGTCAGGCACTCATGTCATGCCTGGCATGAAACACGACCGAAATCAAAAAATCTTCGGCCAGGCAGGGCACAACTCGTGCTGAGGATGCACCCAGCACAAGCCCGGGCATGGCACTATAGCATTCTGTGACATGCTTCAAGCCAGGCCAGCCCTGCCCAACCCATTTGACACCTCTAGGTACATATATTATTTCAAATAGGAAATCAAGATTAAGATCAGATATCATAAAGACACTTATGTGCTTTAAGAACTAGAAAGATTTAAAATTTAATATTCAAAATATAAAATAAAAAAATTAACAACAAATAATGACAATATCGAAGATATTGAGGTCAGCACTAGTGTTACCATCAATATCATATATGATGATAATGATTTACATTCATACTATCATGCTACCAATACATACTGATTAGTAATTACTCAAGCAATGATAATGTATATTTCATTTATTTTTGTTTCACTTATGTTATATATTATATTTTAAATTATATTTTTTTTCATATGATATTTAAAGTCGAGTCAAAAATAAAATATTTATTTTAATTATTGATTTAATTTTGTTTCATTTAAATTGCTAATGTAATTTTTTAATTATCTCATTTTGATATTAAATATGATACATAACATAAGCTGAAGCAAAAATAAAAAATATATATATCATCATCACATGTGTCATCAGTCTATGTCTGTAGTATGATAATACAATATAAATCATCATCATCATGCATGATTCTAGAGATATCACCAGTGGTAATCTCAATATCTTCAATATCTCATTAGTCATTATTCAATATAAATATTTTTGCTTTATCTTGATTATTCAACCTTAATATTTCCAATCCTTCAAGTATGCAAATACATCTATGATATTTGATGCAATCTGAATCTCCTAACAAAAATAACAATAATAATCATAGAAAAAATAAATTTCAATACTACACAAGACACTAGAAGAATCAGTAAATTATGTTTCATTATAGATAACATGGAATAGATGAATTTGTATTATTTTTATCAACTCAAAATATCTAAATTATAATTATCATCATATGATATGATGAAACAGTAATTAGCATATATGTGCCAAGACAAGTTGCTCTTTTTCGACAAACCACCACATTATTTATCATTTGCTAACTGAATAAAAAAGATATCATTTCTGAATATGAAATTAATATACAAACTCAAAGCCTCACATCTTATCCTAAAATCCATGCAAACAGTCAAACAATATATAATTGAAATGAATGACCAATATTTTAAATATTTGATTGACATCACAATAGCGATGATACTAAATTCATGGTATCATCTATACTTACTAAAGATGCTACTAGTAATACATATGCACTTGAGTATAACAATGCAATTAAAAGTATACACAAACAAATATATATTTATCATATTATAAAAAATATTTAAAATTATTATTAAAAAATTTATGTATTTCAGTTTAAATCATCAATAATAAATTTATCACTTACTATTAATGTAGTAAATTATCATGTATTGATAAGCAAAACATAAATTTAACATCGTGTTTATAAAATTTAAATGATATATAATATCCATATGACATTTTTTAGGCCCACTGACAAACATAGACCACTAAACTTTTATAATTTACTAAGCATTCTAAATATTTTAGTAAATTTCTTATTTTTTCTAAAGTACAAAAAATAATTTTTATTCTCACTTACATTATTAAATTAATTAAATAACATATCAATTAAAATAAAAATTGTACCTAACTATCTATCTCTAATAATTCTGACAAAAATATTAATGACAACTTCATTATTTAAAACATTATCAAATATAATACTAAAAATTATATTATAAATATTATATTCTATAAACATTCTCAACATACACTCTTGTAATCCAGAGTTAGCATAAGAATTGAAGATTTCAAAAAATTCTAAAATTTGTTTATTAAATTTTTTCTTAGAATGTAAATATTAGGAAGTGATATATGCAAATGATATATCATCATGACTACTCCATATATCAAACATCACAAATATTACTCTACTACATTTAATAAATTTATTAATTATTTTTTTTAACTAAATTTTTTATTATGTATTTCTTATTTGTTGACCTTAATTTTTATGCATAGATCAAAATATCTCTTAAGGTGTCTAGTACCACCAATACCCCTACATGTATATATTTTTTTACAATATATATATTATACTGATTATTCTTCAACATCCCTCAAATTTTTATTTTTTATTATATTAAATTGAGTATACACTATAATTTTATATTTTTTAGATTAATAAATCAAAAATATTAAAGAAATAATAGTTTTGACTATCATTATTATCTAAATCTAAATTTAAATCATTATCATTAAAATTATTATGTAATTTTTTTATTTTTTTTATATTTCTAAATTTTAAATTTTTAAAAATTAAATTTATAAAATTAATTAATAAATAAAAAATAAATACATATCATAACTAACGTAACTTTATTTAAGCAATAATCCATAATCATAATCCACCCATTTAACACTTTTTCTAAATTAGTTAGCCTAAAGGCCAGGACAAATCATAAAATAAAGCACCAAGTATAAAAGAAGTGAGGGAGAAAAAAAATAGAATTGAAGAAAAGCATGAAATTTATTTTTTATATTTATAGAAATTTTTTAAAATTAAAATATTATTTATTTTATTTTTTTTATAATTTTTTTTTGGCAGAAATCAAACAGGCATCAAATTTATATCATGTAACCATTAGAATAAAATCTGATGTCTACGAAAAAAGAGTTATTGTTTTTTATTTGCAACATAGAAAGAGACATGTCATACCTATAGCTTTGGATGCTGGATCTAGACCGCATTATAAAAATGTAACGGGCAGCTACGGATGCGGGTCTGCGATAGGCAAGGCTAGGCTTTTTTTAAACAAGATAGTGACCCATGAATCATGCCCAATCATGGATCACCATGTCTGTAAACCTTGCCAATGGGCCAATCACGTGGGTCAAGCATGTCCTAACACAAGGCACAATTAGCACCAGCCCAACACAACACAAGGCGTACCACAAGCACAATTGATCCAGGTATGGTTATGGATTGTGTAGTGGCAGGCCAAGCATGACTTTCAGGCCAAGCCTTGTGTCATGCGCGGGCCGCCCAGCCCACTTGACATGTCTAGTTGATGCACAAGCAGCGAGGTGCACATTGAAGTCATTTGTCAGTGATTATTCTTTTCCAAAAGAAAAATTATAAGGAATCTCCCATAGACATCAATAGCAAACACTTTTTTGCACACTTGAAAAACACATTTCATTTTTGTGCAGAAGTGTACGCCTCGGCTATGCCTCCCACGAGAAAACACATGTTTTTTGTATGTTCTTTGCATGGACACTCTCAATGCATGCTTTGAGACTCATCTCAAAGATGCTTTTATAAACATTATATGATAGTGGATCCTAGATGGTAATACTGGCTGGATAAAAAAGTATGCACCAACATGAATATTGTGGTTGATTTCTTACTGTACAAAAGATGTTCTGCACGAATGACCATGTTGGAAATAAAAGAGCAGAAAAGGTGAATAAACAAATAAATAATCAAAAGTTATTATAGAAGCACTACATAATGGGAAAGAAGAGACAGATAGCAGTAGCACACACCTATTATAGAAGCACTACATAATGCAACTACATAAAAATAATCAAAAGCTAGGACGAGCACAAAGGTGACATCCATACCACACCGTGTTTATGAGCTATAATGTCAAGATTTATGTTGCATGCAGCTTGAGTGCTGAGCCAGCCTTTCCTTTTCGCTTCTTCATCAATGATGCCATTTTTCAGAATATCAATTTGTTCAGTACAATCTTTGATAAATTTCGTAACCTGTAAAAAAACATTGTTGAAAGAAGAATTAAAACTCTAAATAAGCAAAATAATGCTTCATTTCAATATGTAAAACAACATAAAAATCTATCCGGAACATCATTAGCGGCAAAAGAACCCTAAGCAATTGGGATAAAAATGTAAAACAGTTAACCTATTTGCTTTTTTTCTTCAGGAGCACTAAATTTTTATTGTCCTAGTGCAAAACAAAAAAAAAAGAGAATTCAATATTGAGTGTCAATTAAGATACATCTCAGGATTTCTATTTTGTCATAGTGCAGAGCATGTGAGTTCCCCCAATTTTATCTCCCTTTGAACTCTTAGGCCATAGACTTAGAACCCAACACACATAAGAAAAATGATCATAGCATTTTTCTTTTTTTGTAAAGTCTATAATGTTTGACAATGATGTGAACAAAGACACCATTGTACAAGAGAGAGAAGATTATTATGTCAATATCAAATTTATTCTTTTGAAATGTATTCTTTTTGTACCTAAATTACACCATTATTTACTTTCAATTTGCTATTTAATTAAACTAAACTGTACATTATTTTTTATTTTAATATTTATGTGCATATAATCAAAAGACCATGCAGAAAACTTCCTTGTGATTTGAGTGATATAAACTATACTTATTTTTCTCAACAATCAAGAATCCTTGTAGATATTTGATTACCATTTTATTCACTTGATGTAAATTCTCAACATAGAAATCAAATAATTAGAAAAATTGAATATTATGAAACTAATTTTTATTGACTATGAGAGGAGCAAGTTAGAAAGACGTATATATAATTTTTTTTGAGAATAAATCATTTTAGGAATCAATATGAATTCTCTTGTCCATGTTGAAATCAATCTGAATTTTCTTATCCATTATAACTTATTATGACTATGAGATTTGACAAATAAACATAATAACTATATTTTTGATTTGACGTCCCAAAAAATATATTTACATTATGCAATCAAATGATTTCATTGAAAAAGACCAGAAATAGATATTGTGTAAGTTGAAAAATTTTATCTATAAACTAAAACAAGCATTTAGATCTTAAAATACTCAATTTGATCAATCTATTAAATCTTATGATTTTGATCAATATCGGTATGAATATTATATGAATATAAAAAAAATGATAACAATGTGATGTTGATGTTGTACATTGAGGATATATTGATGATTGACAAAAATGTGAACTCATTATCTTCTATTAGAATCTAATTGTCTAGTCAATTCAATATGATAAACTTCAGAGATGTTACTCATATTCTTTAAATTAAGCTTTTACGAGATTGCAAAAGAAGAATATTAGGTTTGTATCAAGTTATTTATATCAATTAGATATTAATTTATTTTTGCATAACAGATTTCATGAAAAAAAAAATTTCTTTTATACATAGAATTACTCTATCAAAAAATTAATATCCCAAAACATCTCATGAGATAGAAAAAATGAAGGTATGATAAGCAAATATCAATCTAACCCAAGAAAAAAATATTTAACAATAATAAAATAGATAATTAAATACCTAAAAAAAAACTAGAGGTTGTACACAAACTCAAATTTCTAATTAGATTAGAATTTAAGAAAATTCATCTTATGTTATTTGTTTACCTTATGTAGTAAAGTCAAATTAGAAAAGTATCAAATAATCTTATATTACTGATTACACCATGAAATCCAAATATGTGTCAACTTCAAAAACAACCAAAGAGATTGTATGGCTCGTGAAGTTCTGGATAGATCTAGAAATCATTCTCGCTATGCAACTACTTATTATATTTTATTGTGATAATAATAGATCAGTTGCAACTTCCCTCTCATTTCCCATTATTTTAGCTTCTGGTTAGGAATATCTCAATTTGTGCATTAGTCTATACATTTGGAAACTAAGATTACACACCCTGATAGAGTATTTAATGAAGACCCTGAGGCAAACCAAGTCCATCCAGCAAAAACCACATGAAGCCCTAAAAAAAATTTCAGCCACACCAAATGCTCGCCAGCAAATTAAATAATTCCAAAGCTTCAACAATGATTTTCAATTGCTAAATCCAAGAAAAAAAACTTCTTGTTTGTTTTGAATATGATTCAGATACAACCAAATAAATAAAAATGATGTTCAAAGATCACTATATGATAAGATTTTGCTTGATTCTCAAATGATTTACATGGATAATACCAATTAAAAGATGCAATGCAATAAATTAACATTGTCAGATGACGCACGCTCAAATCTAGAAGTGCAACTGAAGAATAATGAAGTGGATTGAAGGAACTTTGCATTGAATTCTCACACAAATTCAGGCAAATCTCAGATTAATGGTGATATCTCTGAAAATCAAGCTATTCTTATGTCTATAACTTGGGATGAACAAGTTAATTGAAATACTAAACATTCGGCACCTAATATTGGTCATTTGGACCCCAATAATGATCATAAGAGGCTTAATAATGAATTCTTAGGGCAAAACAAAAATAAATTAATGCTTAACAATGATAAAAAGAGTTCAAGCTCACCTCAAACTTTTGGTAAGAATAAGACTCCATAAATTAGTTTATTCTAGGAAAATAGAACATTAACAAATACTACAAAGCTATCTTATTTTTCATCATCAACAACTTACAATACTTCTATGAACATGGAAATTTAGACCAACTAATAAAACTCCATAAAGGCACCCTGAACAATCCTTGTTGAAATAATTAATGGATGAGCAATGGATGTATAATGCCCAAGCAATCCATCACCCAAACAGATGAATTTTCTTTAAATTCAACTACATAAAAGAGATGGAAGAAATATTGAATTCAAGCTCATGCAGTCTTTGGCAAGCCTCTATATAGGAAGCCTCTCCTTGTTAGATTCCGAGATGAAATGAAAAAAATGACAAAAATTCCTTTATGGATAAAGTCATAAAACTATCAAATTTACCGATACATTTGTAAAACTCTATTAGATTAAGCAAAACCATGAATTGAGATGGATTAAGATAGAGGTGTCAAACGAAACATGTCGGGCCAGTCCAGCCCATTTTAGCCGGTCAGGCACTATTCTGAAAAGGTCAGCCCGGCACGGGTCTAAGGAGATCAGCACAACACGGGCCTGCAACATGAATCCGCCAGGTTCGGCCCGGTCAGGCTGAACCTCTAATATAAAAAAAAATTAGGGTTTCAGCTGCCCAAAACCCTAATTTTAAAAAAAAAATTCAGTTTCTCGACTCAAGCCGAGGTACTGTGCCAGCGGGCCACTTTACCGTGCCGGGCCAAGCATGGCACAAGGCCCGGTTGGCCTCGGCATGGCACGATCGTGCCATGGTCGAGCACGGCATGAGCCTGAGGATAAAAAATTTCTGTGGCGGCCCGGCCCAGACACGGCCAAATCGTGCCGTGCCTCGGGCTGACACCTCTAGATTAAGATGCGGGTTTGCCTGGTGAGAATTTCTTGAATTTCCCAGATGGATCAAAAATAGCCCAACCAGTTATATATGAATAGCTACCTCCATATAGTAGATTATGTTCTATGTTTGGGCATGTATTGAACAATTGCAAGAGAAATAAGAAAAGAAAGGATCCTATAGAAAAATCATATTTCACTTAAGTCCGGGTAAAAGCAAATTGGTTTAAAGTTACCAATTAGCTGAGAAAGAAAACCTTCAGGAGAAAAATTCAGAAGAATACGCATTAGAGGAACACATGTTACTGCCAAATGATGAGAAGCAACTCACCTCCACTCTATATATGTTTGAGCATGTTACTTCCAAATAAAGTTGTTAAAAGGAATAAGAGAAAAGACTCAACAACTATGAAGGAAGATCTTTCTCTGAACCTTAGAAATAAGTGAGGGGTCAAAAGTAGACAACATAAATATATCTCCCCCCATTGGGCCAGCATAAAGAAGTAATAGCTCTCAACTCCTTATAAAATGAGAAAACTATTTATGGCTTTTATATTTGTTTGAAAGTACACATATTTTGGCATTTTAAAGGATGACTAGGCGAGCACAATTGTTGGCACTCAAGGAACTCTGGTTTAAATGAATTTTTGGGAGAGGTTATGGAACCTCTAGGGATGAGAATGATGCTGTGGAATGATATTAAAAGGGTAGGAATGCTGTGGAATTCATAGTTATCTCTAGATGGGCTGTTCTGGGATAATATGAACTCTATACTAGAAGAGCTGGAACAGAGGCTCAATATGATGCACACATGTGAATATTCATGGGTATCCTGAAGCTCTATGCCCTCTTCACATGCCTATGCCAGATGGATGTAGTCTGTTATAACTGACAGAAGGATATGAGTCTAGAGGGATGAATTGCATGATGTGTATGAATATATGTTGGATTAAAGAACTAGAATGTAGGAGTCAAGGTGGAAATAGTGGGAAGGGTCGTGAAGTCAACATTTTTATAAAAGTTGCTAGTTGGAATATCAAGGGCTTCAATTGCCCCATAAAACAAATGTAAGTGCAAAGGCTCATTAGTACTCATCATATAGATAGAATTGGGGTTTTAGAAACCAAATTAAAAAACCTGAAACTAGATTGACTGACAAAACAAAGTTGAAGAAATTTGAATCAATTGATAATGTTGCCCATCATAATTATGGGCTGATCCTAGTATTATGAGATGAAAATACCTCCAATGTCAAAATATTATCCGCTTATGCCCAACATATACATCTTAAAGTCTTTGATAAAGAAGAAAGGATAATCTTCCAGCTTTTTTTTTTGCATATAGTTTATATTTGGTAGAGACGAAAGACCTCTCTCGCAAAATTCCAACTCTTATGGGATGACTAGCATTGATCCCTATATCATTCTAGGTGACTTGAATTCACCATTTTTGGGTTTGAACAAGAAGGAAGGGTGAATTGTATCTAACTATGAATGTTCTGATTTTATAAATTATTTTTCCATACTAAGTCTAGAAAACCTCTAGTCCTCTGGCTATTTCTATACTTGGACAAAAGGAATGATAGCTAACAAGATGGATATAATATTAATGAATCATGATTGGGCTAACTTGTATCTAAACAGTCATGCATATTTCTTTCGACCGAGTATTTTCTCAGACCATTGTCTAGCACTAATGTTCACGGAGAAAGGAGAAGAGAAACAGAAAATTCCCTTCAAGTTCTATAACATATGACTCTCTCACTTTGATTTTATTCTCGTGCTAAAGAAAAGCTGAAGAACTTCTTTAGAAGGACCCCGGATATTTTGTCAAGAGAAAAAATTCAATTTACTTAAAGATCTATTGAAAAAATGAATGAGCTTCAATTTTGCGGCATAAGTGCCAGAGTATCCTTGATAAGGAATGACTTGCACTCACTTCAAGAAAAACTGCTTCAATCTCCAAATTACTCAACTCTTCACTATGAAGAAATTTCATTGTGGCTAAGATTAGAAAATTAGAGAATACTAAGTTTTTTTTCTTAAGATAGAAATCAAAGATCACATACCTCAAGTCAAGCGACCAATGAACTACATTTTTCATTCCCTAATGAACTCAAGATATTAGAAGAGCAAAATCATTTTAATGTTAAGAAAAATGAATGTAATTCCACCTCCCCAAGCAAAAGTTAATAAAAAATTTTTAATTATTTCAAGTTTCTTTTAGAATCGGCTTAAAGAAGAGTGGCGATTAAGTATAATTACTAAAGAAATAGTAATACGAAAGACAACTTGTGTAAGCTTTCTCTCATATTTTCTAACGAAAAGATCATGACTGCTCTCATTAGCATGAGAAACTATAAATCATCTAGTCCAAATGATTTACATTATAATTCTTTAAACATTATTGGGAATACATCGAAGCTAGCATAATTGAAGTTTTATAGAATTTTTTTCTACAATGAAAAAAAGCATCAAGCAAATAAAACATGCTTATATTTCCCTTATCCCAAAATCTTCTCATGTATTTGTTGTAAAAAATTATAAGCTGATCTCATGTCATAATGTCATTCATAAATTGATATCAAAACTTGCCGCATTGCAACTATAATTAGTAATAGATGACATTATAAATCCATCTTAAGCAACTTGTGTTAAAAATAGATTGATTTCCAATAATTTTCTCTTTGCAAAAAATGTAATAAAAAAATATATCACCAAGGAGCTTCTTTAAGATTGACCTCCAAAAATTTTTTGATATAATGAACTAGAGATTTTTAACTAAAATTATAAGTGCTCTCAACTTTCCAGACAAATTCATTAAAGTAATCTACAAATACATTTCAACTCCAACCATTTTGTTTCTACAAACGAGCAATTATATGAATTTTTTAAAAGAAAAAAAAACTTGAAACAAAGAGACTCGTTATCACCATACATGTTGCCACATGCATAGATTATCTATCAAGACTCTTGAGGAAAGCTACTTAGTAGAAAACCTTCTTTACCATCATTGATGTTCTTCTATAAAAATATCATACTTGATGTATGCAGATAATCTCATCATCTTCTCTCGAGAAGATATTGTATCATCTAACATTATCTTGAATATTATTCGAGAATTTTCAAAAATATCAAACATCTTTGTTAATTTCTTCAAATCAAATATCTTCTTTGAATGAGTTAATGAAGAAACTAAACAAAATATCAATACCAATTCTAGATTTTCAGCAAGCTTACTTCTATTCTATTCACGTTTTTAGGCATGCCCCCATCTTCTAGCAGGTTAATATCATCTCACTTCTCTCAATTACTATTAAAAATCACCTCAACAATTCTTGATGGGCAAGTAAGATTCTATCTATAGGCAATAGACACAAATTACTTTGCATGATAATACAAGATTACAAAGACTACTAAATCTCGATATTTTTATTACTTCCAACATTAATCAATTTCATTGATAACATATGCAAAAGATTCCTTTGAGGAGATCCTTTAATAGGTAGATACCACCAAAAAATGACTTGGAGCAAAGCCTATACTCCCACTTCAGATGAGGGACTAGGCATTATGTATCTCACTACATGGAATAAATCTATCTTTATAAAAACATTGTAATGGATTAAAAAAAAAGATAATTTGTGGATTAAAAAGATTCATCATACCTATTTAATTACACAAAGTATCTAAAATTATAAAACAGTCAAGAAAGATGCACCTTTATGAAAATCCCTATTTTTGATTAGGAATACCTTAATAAATAAAGCTGGAAAGATAACAAAATCAAAAATAATAATGAGATTTTAGAGTGTTAATAAAATTATTGCACATTTTTATAATTTTCTTTCATCTTCATGAATTAAACAAAAGTCAAGCTGGACTAACATAATTTGGATAGCAAAAATGAAAAAATTTAAGAACAAATGATCACTTTTTTTCTAATCCACGAAATTCAAATTATGAATTATGTGGAGTTAAGAGTCTACTAACCATATATATTTCAATACTCTTTTTGTAAGGAAATATGGCAAGAAATCTCTCATTGGACACATATCAAGAAAGTAAGGCGAATTATTTCCAGCATTTTTAAACTGATGAAAATAAAATATACGGCAAATTCTCCATGAACTATTACACGTAAAGCTGCATTTTCAGCAATAATGTATTACATTTGACAATAGAGAAACATAATATGGAATGAAAAGAAATCGTACGATATCAACACAATTTTGAGAATAATAAAAACAAAAAATTATATTATATTCAAAAGCCGATAAAGTATTGTGAAAATAGACTATAGTTGTACATGATTTATTGTACTTTTTATAACTTACCAAAAAAAATATATTGACTACTATAAATAATAATATTTTAACTTCTAATACTAGTATACTTGAGTGTATTAAATGGAATCAATATAGTATAATTATTTTGTACTAACTTATAAAATAACACACATCATTATTATTATAAATATTATTATCCTTATTTTTAAAGTAATTATTTACGTGCACATATTAATAATTATTATAATTCATAAAGAGTATAATTTAAAAATAAATTTAAGAACTTTATAAAATATATAACTTTATCAAGCATATGATAAATATTAATTACTGATAGAATTCATATCCTATCAAAAGGTTTATTTACATAAAAAAAGTTATAAGTTTTAATATTATCAAATCATACAATTAATTTAATCAAATAATTCACATAAATTAATTTAATCCAAAAATGCACATATGTTAATTTAATCCGATAATTCAAATAAGTTAAGTTATTTAAATTAAATTAATTTAATATAATTAAATTAAATTATCAATGATTTGAGTCAATCAATGAGTATCTATAATCTTAACACGAAAAATTTAATTAGTTTTAAGTAACAAAAAATATGAATTAATTTTAAATAAATAAGAAAATACAATTATAATTATATAGTGACATGAATTATAATTAATATAAATTATTATGTTAAATAATTTATATTGAGAGCCTAAAATCTTACATAGGCCAAAGTTCCTTAAGTAGCCTTAACCAAAGCCAAAAAAACATATTTTAAAAATTTAATTTATTTGAAATATGTATGTGTATATAGTCAAAATAATTAATTTAATAAAAATCAAATTAATTATATATATATATATATAATTAAAATCTTTTAATATTAAATCTATTTTAATACTAATTAATAAAATGGACCACCTCATAAATATGTGATGCTTTAATTATGAAGCAATTTGGGTTTTGTTTATTTAAAAGAGAAAGTAATTCAGAAGATATTCGTCACAATAGCATCATCATCTTCCTTGGGTGTTCTAAAACAGAGGCTTACGAGAAAAAACTTGGTGTAACTTTAAGGTATCATTACATGTTTAATATTTGCTTGAAATAATAAAAGAAATCATCCCACAAAATAATAAAATGATGCTTCGATTGTGAAGCGGTTCAGGTTTTGGATGTTCTGAAGCAAAGACATCATCTGGAACAGAGGTTTACAGGAGAAGAGGCCGCCGTCACCTTAAGATATCATTACAAATTTAAAATATGTTCAATATAATAAAATAACTCATCCCACATGTATTACCGGCATGTTAAATTTTCAATAATTAATATCTTATGTTCTATTTTTCTTGTAATGAAATCCAATGAACATAATGGCCTTTTAACAGTGTATCACTCACTTCACACTCAATGTTGTCTCTTTCTAGTTCACTGCTACGATATAAATCAGCATAATCATTCCAATGCTTCGACAGGAACTGTTCCAGAGTTCTGATGCTTTCAAGCTGAGACAACAAACATAAATTCCAAGAATATATGCATGTCACGTATCATAAAATATTTAGAAATCAGAGGAGGAAAAAAAATAAATGAGTAAAATATAACAAGATTAGGCACTGTTGCCCATTACTGTTGTTAGCGCTGCTTTGATGAAAGGGGAATGCCCCCGAGGCTTATGAATTATGAAACCTCCCAAGATAGTAGCCAATTTAGCCTACAAATATAGTGTAAAATCATATATTCAAGCACATAAAAACTTCAGAAAAGAAATGGATGAACAAAAAACAGCTGAAAAAAATGTTATGACCACTCACTCAAGATATGTATAATTTAGAATTCAGGTGATGGCACACGCATTCCTTAGCTCAACGAATAACAGCAATAAACTATACTATAAAATGATAATATACCTCATCGAATCCTTGAGAGACAGTAGCTAGCCTTGCAGCATCTTTAAAATCTTCGCTTCTATCTCTGATTCTGGCCATCGGATTGACATCTGGCCATCAAAACAAAAATAACAATAAATGCAAGTTCGCACTATTGGAGCAGAGAAGAAAGACTGCCAATGACGTAGTCGAGATGTTCCCAAAAACCCTAGTTTAAAAAATAAATCTCCATATCGATAGCAACAATGTCAGATACGTAAGAGCGAACAATCTCGTATTCATATGAGTAATCATGTTTAAGTGTTTTACCAACGTCACAGAGTGATCGACTGCCGCCAATGGTCTCTGGAAAGGAATACTGAATAATAAAGTTTGTTTCGAGCAAGGAAAAGTTTGCAAGAGGCGGGTAATGTGGCTGCTGTGGTTTTGTAAATATTCTGTCACGGTCGGAGGAAAAGAGGAGGAGGAACCATGATTTTTCGGGACTATGTTTCGATCGAACAATCGACCAGGGGAAGGCGCGATTGGCCAGCCGATCAGGAAAGTATTCTGAATAAAAATCATAAATAAATAAATTTTCATTTGAATGAAATTATTGTCATAAACATCAGTATGATTATATCATTGAATTATGCTCGATGATACTTAAATTTTATAAAAAAATCATCTTATAAATGAGAGATTTGTAAAATATTAATATTTTGATAATTTTATTCTTAAATATTAGAGAGATTAATGAGATGTTTTTGAAAACTAAAAAAATTAAGTGTTGAAAAAAAAATACTAAAAATTTAAGTGCTGAATTTTATAAGTATTAAAGTTGAAACTTAAATTTATATTGTAAAAACTATTTGATAAGTTACTGACAATTGTATGATGAATATAAATATATTATTTAATAATAGTAAATGTAGAATACTGAAAATTATGTATTTTATATATTTATCATTATTATCATTGTATAACATATTATCCAAAATAAATATAATTTATAATAATATTTTATTTTTCACTACATTTATTAAGTATTGTATAAAATAAAATCACTAGAAATATATCTATGATTTAATCATAAAATCCAAAAAAAAAACATAAATATATTTAAAAAATAAACAACAATTAATGAGCAACTATTTGATTTACTATTTCCTCTCTTAAATTAATCATGATAATTTGATCAGCTTGTGCAGCTATTTCTCCTACTTGTAATAGACCTTCATGATTATTTTGAGGTATGCTCGAATTATCATCATACTCATTTTCATCATGCTTCACTACTAAAAATTACAATAATGCCAACCAAAATACTGACCAAAAAATTCGGTTGGTAATTGCCATCCAAAACACAACCAATCAGCGATCAAAAAAGGGTATCAAAAAAAAATACCAAACAAATTTCCGACCAAAGACCTACCATAATTACCGACCAAATATTTTTAGTCGAAAATCAGTATGTAGAGTGGTTATCAAATATATTACCGACTATTTAACGACCTATCATTATAATTGATCGGTATAGTATTTTTTCCAAAATATTTATAGCTTCGTACATACCGATCATTTACCGACCAAATATATAGGTCGGTAATTAATGACTAATTCACGACCAATTTAGAGATCCGAAGAAGCGAATTGGAGAATAATACTTCCGACCAGATTCCTGACCAACTAACGACCATGTATTACCGACCAAGTATATTTGATCGGTAATATGGTATATAAATAAAAAGGAAATTAGCGAAAAATATTAACGAAAGATTACTGACCATTTAACGACCAAAAATACATAACCATTAAAAATGGCCGGTATGGTGGTTATTCAATATATTTATAAGGTTGTAATTACCGACCAAACTACCGACCGAATATTTAGGTCGGTAATTACTGACCATTTCACTGCCCAAATACCAACTATAACTCCCGATCAAAATATTATTGTTTGGAAATTGGTCAGTAAATTAGGATATAAATAGCGAATAGAAATTATCAACTAATTACCGATTATTTAATGACCAAAAACGTATTATCATTAAAATTGGTCGGTTAATTGGACATCCAAGTACTTATATATTTTTTTCTAACCAACTGTTTGCCAACCATAATTTTGGTCGGTAATTCATTATTTTAATTTTTTGATTTTAAAATCATTTTCTAAGTCATTATAACCTAAAATCATCAAGACTCCGTCGTTTTTCCAAAGTAGAGCCAACTGTAAGCACTTTTATCAGTAAAATTTGATATTTCTTCTGAATCCAATTACGTTTTTCTTTGTTCTTCTCCTTCAAATTACTTATACACATCTCCATCTCTGAATTATATATAAACATTTGGAATTTCATTTTTTCAATATATTCAGGTATTAGGTCTTTTTTATCCTCCTAATTTCTTAATTTTTGCTTCAATTTCATTTAACCTAACATGATTTTAACTCAACACAATTAATTAAACTATAAATTTTCATTTTTTTAAGATTTGTTCATCTACTATTTATTAATGATTTTGATTTCAATTACATGATGTTTGTATCTGAATAATCTTAATATTAATGGTTTATATTTATATAATTATGAGATTATGTATAAATCTCTATTCTTTAATATATATATAATGATTTATATTAAATCAAACTTTTATTTAATGTTAATCTTAAATGTATATAAAAGTATATATAAACTTTTATACATTTATATAATCGAATGATATCATGTATAAATATATATACTTTAATATATATAAATGTATTACATTATAAATACACGTGATATGTTTATATAAACATATAATGTTATATATAAATATTTATACATATGTATTTATGTTTATAAATATCTATACAAAATTTACATTAAACTATCCATTTTAATATTTTATCATATAACAATTATGTAATATTAAATGATTATACAATTTTGTAAATATTTATATTACATATTATTTTTTATATAAATATAGAATATTTTTAATGTTTATATAAATATGATATATATACTATATATTATTTATAAAAATGTTACATATAAATTTAATAATATTTAAGTAACATTTATACAAATATTTTATTCAAAAATATTATATATATACACGTGTTTAATTATATAATCATATGCCATTTAAAAGTATTTATAACTATATTTATAATAAATTAAACTACTTTTATAACTATATTTATAACTTTATATAACTAATTTGTAACTATATAATAATGCATAACTATATGTATAATTCTATATAACTATATTTCTAAAAAATATATACAATATATATACTAATATATAACTATATATAATTATATTTTACTAAATGTATACCTATATAAATGATATATGTCTTTAACTACATACATATTTATAACTATGTGTATAACTATATATAAATATATGTATAAATATGTAACACTATATGATTAAATATAACTATATTTGTAACTATATACATATATGTATTCATATAATTAAATTAAAATATTTGTTTATAACGTTGTATATATTTATTTATAACTACTTATCACTACTTGTATAAATATTTATATATATAACTATTTTTTTAATTATATATAACTATTTATAACTATATATATCATATGTAAACTAATATATAACTATAAATAATTGTATCTTATTATGCGTATAACTTTAAAAGTTTTATTTATAATTATATTTAAATATTAAATTTACAACTTATATTTAATATATATTTGTATACAGTAGTATATAAAAAAGTATTTTACTATATCTATACCTATACATTACTATATGTATAAATATATATAATTAAATTAACAAATATATAAACCTACATGTATAAATATACATTTAACTATATGTGTAACTATATGTATAGCCACATGTAACTAAATTTTATAATTACATGTATAACAACATATAATATTATGTTAAACTATATGTGTATATTATATATAAATATTTGTATAACTAAATAAACATCTATATAATTATATATAACTATATTTGTAACTATATATATATATATATATGCATTAATATAATTAAAGCAAAATATTTTTTTATAACGTTGTTTATATTTATTTATAACCACTTATTACTACTTGTATGAATATATCTATATATAACTATATGTTTTATTATATATAATTATATATATTATATGTAAAATAATATATAACTATATATATTATATGTAAAATAATATATAACTATAAATAATTGTATCTTACTATGTGTATAACTTTAAAAGGTTTATGCATAATTATATTTAAATATTAATTTTACAGTTTAAATTTAATATATATTTGTATATAGTAGTATATAAAAAAGTATTTTACTATATCTATACCTATACATTACTATATGTATAAATATATAAAATTAAATGAACAAATATATAAACTTACATGTATAAATATATGTTTAACTATACGTGTAGCTAAATGTATAACCACTTGTAACTACATTTATAATTACATGTATAACAACATACAACATTATTTTAAACTATATGTATATAATTATATATAAATATTTGTATAACTAAATAAATGTCTATATAATTATATATGACTATATTTGTAACTATATATACATTTATGTATTAATATAATTAAAGAAAAATATTTTTTTATAACGTTGTTTATATTTATGTATAACCACGTATAACTACTTGTATGAATATATCTATATATAACTATTTGTTTAATTATATATAACTATTTATAACTATATATATAATATGTAAAATAATATAACTATAAATAATTGTATCTTACTATGTGTATAACTTTAATAAGTTTTATGCATAATTATATTTAAATATTAAATTTCTAGTTAATATTTAATATATATTTGTATATAGTAGTATATAAAAAAAGTATTTTACTATATCTATACATATATATTACTATATGTATAAATATATAAAATTAAATGAACAAATATATAAACCTACATGTATAAATATACGTTTAACTATATGTGTAACTATATGCATAATCACATATAAGTATATTTATAATTACATGTATAACAACATACAACATTATTTTAAACTATATGTGTATAACTATATATAAATATTTGTATATTTAAATAAATGTATATATAATTATATTTAACTATAATTAGAGACAATTGCATTTGTTAAATAAAATGATTTTTTATAACTAGTTATGAAGGATGATCATGAATGGATGTACAAGGGTCAAATAGTGAATGGAATGTTCTCTAATGAACGAGGGGATAAAGTTGATGAATTTGTTGAGTTTGCTCTAAGACATCCCGAGTGTGCGAATAGTAGTACAGATATAAGGTGTCCTTGCACTTTAGTTAAATGTCAGAATAAAAAGTTTTTTAATGTTAAGATTGTGAAGATGCATTTGTATAGGAATAGTTTTGTGGCAGATTACTATGTTTGGATATACTATGGTGAGAAGCAAGTCCACCTGAGGTGTTCAAGTTCAGCATGGGTGTAAGTAAGTGAAACTGATCAGATGGTCTCGGATAATATTAATCATACTACATACCATAAAATGGTTTTTAATGCTACTCGTCTTGAATTCAACCTGAATGAGGAACCCAATGCCAAGGTAAAGAATTTCTATGACATGATTCGAGCTGGAGACAAACCTATATATGAGGGAAATTCTAAGCATACTCAACTTTCTACAGTTGTGAGAAAGTTAGAAATAGGGTGCAGACACAGGTATTCGTAGGCATGATTTGATGATATGTATAAATTCATTCAATAATTATTGCTAAAAGATAATCTAATATCATTGGATTTCTACAGCACGAAGAAGTTAGTTAGAGGCTTGGGATTACCCGTACAGATCATTCATTGATATGTGAACAACTATATGATATATTGGGGTGATGATTTTGACCTTAACATTTGTAAAATATGTGGGCATGCTCGGTACAAGAAAAAGGTTAGGAGTTCAGGAAATAGATTGTATATACATAAGTTGAAGGTGTCGTAAAAGAAGATGTACTATTTTCCAATAACACATTGGTTACAGAGATTGTATGTATCAACCACAATAGCTAATGAAATGAGGTGTCATTCGTAGCATCATACGGAGGACGATAAGATGTGTTACCCTTTTGATTCCCCTGCTTGGAAAAATTTTAAATGGGTCTTGTTCTGACTTTTTTTCTGAAGTTCGAAATGTTAGGCTGGGTTTATTTGCTGATGGTTTTTAGCCTTTTGGTCAATCTGGACAATAACATTCTTTGTGGCCTATGGTGGTGACCTCGTAATTTGCCTCCAGACTTATGTATAAAAAAGGAATTTATGTTTTTGACTGTGTTAGTGACGGGGCCTAAATATCCAAAGGGGGAGATAGATGTTTTCTTGCAGCCATTGAATAGTGGAGTTAAAAAGTCTTTGGGGTGTTGGAGTTCAAACTTATGATATTTCTAAATGGCAAAATTTTCAGATGTGTGCTGCCCTCATGTGGACCATAAATGACTTTCCAGCGTATTCTATGATGTATGGGTGGAGTACAACTGGTATGTCGGAATGTCCACATCGTATAGAAGATTCTGATGCTTTTAAATTATTTTAATAGTGAAAAACAGTCATGGTTCGGAAACCATAGAAAGTTTTTGCCCATTAATCATCAGTATTTACGTAATACCAAAGACTTCATTAAGAATAAAAATGCTACTAAAAAATTCTCGGGGGTTAGATTTGGGGATTATATTCTGTAGGAATTGAATAACAGAGGCTTGAGGAAGGTGATAGATGTTGATGCTGAAGTTGTAAATGCAGATATTTCTAAGACTTGTGGGTGGAATAAAAGAAGTATTTTTTGAGATTTATCCTACTGGCATGAACACATGCTCAGACACAATCTTGATGTTATGCATCTTGTGAAGAATCTATTTGATAATATTTTCAATACAATGTTTAACATGCCAGGGAAAACTAAGGACACTTACAAGTCAAGAGATGAGTTGAATAAATATTATCGTCATCCTCAATTTGTAAAAAATCTTGTCACCAATAAATACAATGATGTGCCATTTGTTCTGAATAAATCACAGAATAAGGTTGTGTTGGAGTGGGAAAAAAAACTTAGATTTTTATTTTAGATGGGCATGCTTCTAATATGGGGAGATGTGTAGATACGAAAAAACGTGAGATATTTGGCATGAAGAGTCATGATTGTTATGTATTCATGCAAAGGTTGTTACTAATTACTCTTCAGGAATTCGTGCCTAATAGAATATGGGAGCCGATAACTGAGTTTTCTTTATTCTTCAAGCAAATAACTTTTTCTTCATTGACTGATGATGAGTTGAGGAATCTAGATGAACAAATTCTAGTTATCTTATGCAATCTTGAGAAATCTTTCCTCCTAGTTTTTTTGACTCAATAGAATATCTTTCAGTGCATTCGGCTTACGAACCTAGGAAAGCTAGTCTTATCCATTATCGTTGGATGTATCCTCTAGAAAGGTAATATTAATTCATCAAACCAATTCTTTTCCTATATAAATATATTTATATACACACAAAATGACTTGTAATTTTCAATAATCTTTTTTTGTAGATACTTGAGGAAAATAAACTATATAATAATGAATATGGCTCAGGTTGAGGGTTCTATATCAATAGGTTATATTATGGATGAGGCTGCAAATTTCATATCATTCTATTTCAAAGAAGGAGATCCAACTTTTTCACTTAAGGAAAAGTAGAATGAGTTTTATCTTTATGACGATATGGAAAATGATATTTTTAAATTTTCAAGCCACCAGGTAAAGCAATTGTTACTATAGGGAAAAGGTATCTAACAAACTATGAATATACTATAGCTCATCTATATGTCCTAATGAATTATCCAGAGGTTCAACCATTCATTGAGTAAGTATTTCCTAATAGTCAAATGACATTTATTACGCATTATAATTTATTATTTCCTATCAATATATCAATTATTTTTAATTTCTATTTTTAGTGATTTTGTTATAGATAAATGGATAGAGTTTCCAAATATAAATGAAGAAGTAATCAATGCCATGATGGAGAAAGAATTTCTATCATTTTTTAAAAAATACGTATGTTTACTTATAATGAAAATCAATAAATAATTATGTTGTTCTAATAAAAATTTATAATTGTAATATAAACAATCCACTTGGTTTTGATTATAGATTTATAATCGTGCAAATAAAATTTCAAATCATTATCTTCTAAGTATAGCATGAGGTCCCGTAAGAGAGGTTAAAATGTATAATGATTATTGTGTGAATGCTTTTAAATTTCACACTAAATCGTATGGTAGCTACCATGCAATAGATAATACAAGGGTATGCATTAAAGGATCTAAATACAATGAAACTGAATATGACTATTACGAGATTCTGGTCGAAGTGATAGAGTTAGAATTTGAAGCCCTCCCAGTTAAAAAAGCTGTGTTATTCAAATGTGGATGGTTCGATCCAACACCACGTGTTGGTATTATTGTCCATCATCGATATAAACTTGTTGATGTGCATGATAAAAAATGATTTAACAAGTATGAACTTTTTGTCTTAGTGGTACAAGCATCACAAGTTTATTATTGTGAATATCCGGGTCGGACCAGTCCTAGAAAGGATTGGAAAGTTGTGTGCGAGATAAAAGCAAAGGCTCAAATTGACATCACCACATCACCAAGTATTGATTTCATATAACCAGCTTTTCAAAATGATGACAATAATGTTATAATCAAAGATGTGGTGGGGGACGAAAACATCCTTTTACTCACATCTCCTGATAAGGATATAAGTTGGGATGTAGGTGTTGATGAAAATTTAATTGATAATAAAAAAGAAATGAGTGATGAAGAGGAGTTTGAAAATGATGTTACTACATCTGAAGAAGAAGATGAACCATATTTGGATTATTCTGATGAGAATGAGTAGATAGTGAGTTTTATGTTATTTTAATTGTTAATCATTTTGTTTATTTTCATTTCCTTATGTATTTTTTACTGGCATGGCATATGGATGAGGTAGAGGCAGCACATTGCAAGGTCGTACGAGTTATGGTATTGGCAGCATAGCCTTAGGTATGCCCAAAAATGGTATAGGGTCATGGGTGGAAGAGATGCCACAGTAGACAGATAAGGTTGTGAATGTACTGTAGCAGCAGCATCAGCTGACTGATCCACATAATGGTCCTGAGATTTTGATGAATGATCAAAAAACGTGGAGGGAGAGGAGGAAGAGGATGGAGATGTTGGAGAGTCTTCCTTAGAGCACCCTATAGATAAGACTCTCCCAATGGATCATTTTAATCCAACAATTGATAAACTGTAAGATATAAAACTTAACAAATTATTTATCAATTTATTAATTTATTAATTTATTTCTTACTTGCTAATAAATTTTTTGTTATATGATAAAGTTATAGTCGTATGGTTCCATTTCTAAGGTTATGAGGATAATTTTCAAGAAGTCCTTTAAAGTTTAAACCAAATGAAAATAATTGGAAGTCACAAACACATAGAGAACAATTGATGATTTGGAGAGAATTTAAGGTAGATATTACTACCTAAAAATTTTTACATCTTTTATTTATTCATTTGTTCACTGATTAAAAATTGTATATTTATAATTGTAGAAAGTTTAATAGGTGAACACAGCCAAAAGAATCGGTCAAAAGTGTATTCTACAAATAAATTGTCAATTGGTATAAAGACACCATGTACAAGATCAAAGATAAATGGTTGAAGAATAAAAGTAAAATATTCGAGTGTCCCGGATCATGTTTTCAAGGAGTGGCAGAGCAAATGGGAAGATCTAGATTATAAGAATATGTTTGATAAATAGAGCGGCAATCATCGCTCAGAGCAGGTTAGGAAGGATAGTGGCATGTCTACACATACTTGTGGATCTCGCTCTATGCATGAGCACAAATGAGCATTGGTATTATTTCTAATTTATACTTTCTATGTTTATTACTTTGTGAATTGTGTTCAATTATGCCTAAATATTATTTCTCATAAAAAATTTCTTTTCAATATCATTAACATATGTATTGTGTGTAATTATAGATATGCAAGGAGGGTAAGAAGCCTAGTGTTCCCTGCTTATTTAGATATACGCATATGAAGGCTCATGATGATCAGACTTTCATTGATGATAGATCTCGTGCAGCAAATATAAGTTTAAATAAAAAAAATTAATTTTTCTTTTTTTTTGTTTGAAAATAAATTGAAATACTTTTCGTACATTTTTATTAAACGAGGTATGAGGAAATGTTAGTTGCTGTGACTCAAGCGTATTCTTAGTCTACTTCAGGTTCATGTGATGGTGCAACAAGTAGTTCTAATTCATCATCTTCACCAGTTGATGCGAATTAGATTTGGTATGCACTTGTTGATTGTAAGGAGAAGATGCCCATCTATGGCATCGATTCGTCAACATCATCATTCTACTCACATAGATGACCAAACTATGAAGCAGAATTTTCAAGATTAGTTTTGAATTTATTCTCGTAGATGAAGCAATGTCAGGACGAGATGTGAAATTCGATACAGTTTTAGTTGGCCAATACCGAGTGACTCATGATCAACAATGAGGATGATAGGGATGTGTTGCGTATGCATTTTGACTGGCTTACAAAAAATTTTTAGAAAGGAGGACTACAGTTCAACCCTGATGATTTACCTCGAATTGTTTAGCACAAGGCTCCAGCTACAACATCTTCTCCATCACCTACATCAGCACTTACAGCAACCATATCAGGACTAGAAGCAGCAGATAGCTCTACCCCAGCACCCGACATCTCACCGTGTGAACCAAAAATGTTGCAGCATAATGATAATGAAACTAGGTTGGATGATTGAGTGTATTACACACATTTTTTTTTCAATGCCTCAAACATTGATTTTGGATTTTATTTTTTTATTTTATCTTGATGCTTTTAATATATATATGCATTATATATAGTTGTTTGCTGAGTTAATTGATTTTTATTTTGTTGTTTTATCTGTAAATGCTTTCACAAGAACTGAATCAAAACTAGAAGTAAAATGGTTGTTTTTCTGTTTTATGTTCCAGTTTCTGTAGCAACTACAGAAATATTGCAAAAAATAAATTCAATTGGCAATTACCGACCAAATTACGACCAAACTGACGATAATTCTTTAATATCAATGATTGGTAAAAAGGTCACCAAATGGTCGGTAATTTTTTTGGAGATCAATTACCGACCAATGATTCTAAAAAATTTTGGTCGATTTTTTGTCACAATTTTTTAGGGTACTACCAACTATTTTGTAATCATTTACCGACAAAATAGCTTTTGGTCAGAAAATGGTTGGAATATAGTCGGAAATTATTTGTTGGTAAATTGTTTGTAAATTACCGACCATTTGGAGACAATTTACTGACCTACTTATTTTGGTTGTAAAATGGTTGGAATATCATCGGATTTTATTTTTCAGTAAATAGTCTCTAAATGGTCGGTAATTACAGACCATATTATAGACCATATTTCGACCAACTACTTTTGGTCAGAAAATGATTAGAATTTAGTCAATAATTGCTTGTCGGTAATTAGTCTGTAAATGATCATTAATTACCGACCATTTAGAGACCATCTATCATCTTATTTATTTGGTAGGTAAATTATCGAAATATAGTCGGTAAATCTTTTTCGGTAGAGGATCATTAAATGGTCGGTAATTTACCGATGACTAATTTTTCGTCAATAAAAGATTTAGCAATGAGCAAAATTGTGACCAAATATTTTGGTCGATAAATGGTCGTTATTTTGTTTATCGACCAAAAAACACCGAATTAGCGACCAAAAAATTGGTCGGTAATTTGGTGAATTTTAGTAATGCTCTAAGAATGCATCCGCAATACATAATTTTCGAATATAATTATGTATAGCTCTGTAAGCAATAACAATATTTCTCTGTACATAAAAAGGATAAGGTGTCATCCTTTTTTAAGATTGAAAAATGAGCTTTCAAAACACCAAAAGATCACGCAATGATATTCCTCAATCTGACATGTAGATAATTAAATGTCTCTTCTTTTGTATGAGGGTGGATATCATTGTGAAAATCAGGCAACCAATATCGTGCATTACGATAAGACACTATAAACCTCGAGTATGTGGATATGCAGCATCGCAAAGATAATATTTATCTACATAAAATTTACTTTATAAATTAATTACAAATTTATTAATAATATCCGAGAAGAGAATTGTACTGACCTTATAGAGATTTTGGAAGATTATTTTCTGGATTACACATATTTAATGATAATACTCTTGAGTCATGTGCTATATCTTTACATCCATCCCAAACAAATATAAAAATCAAATTGAAGTCACATATTGTTTTAACTTTTGATAACATTCTCCTCTTCCTCTTCCTCTATAAGGGACTTGTTTGTCAGATAGTATCACAACATTAACAAGCATCCCATCAAGCGCACCAATAGCACCCTATTAATTAGAATAAATATCAATATAATAATAATAACAACAACATCATCAATAATAATAAACTTGTATTTATTATTTACCTTAAACACTTTTGTTAACCATTGATGAGGATGATATTCTATAACTTTTAATAACCGGGGTAGGCATAATCATCTCTTTTATGAAGAGAAGTATTGCCTCTAGTACTTCATGAAAGTAATGAGGTATGATTTGACTTGAATGATTGAATCTTATTTTACTAACATGATTTCTCACGCTGTGATTTAATGTCATAAGAAACATCACCATTTTTTCTTCAACTTTGATGTAACGACTGTCTTTCAACCATGTATTTTTGAAATGCTCACAAATACGAAAATATACTTGCTTATTCATTCTTAAAATTTTTATACTATATGTTGGATTACCATTTAAAATTTCTTGCACATATGCAAAATCATTCAGTGCCGAGTCGGTATATGGTCTTCTTCCAATTTATTTTTTTCTAATAATCTTCTTGACTAGAATCACCTACTATGATTTTCAATATTATTATTTGCTTTTCAGTTAACATCTTCTAATCATATTCAACATTTGCAAATATATCAATAAAAAATTATAAAAGTAAATACAATTAAAAGTAAAATGAACCATAAAATATTGTCATAAAAATAAATTATGTCAATACAAACTAATGTGAAGACAAAGTATAAAAATAACTCATAAAATATCACATAAATTACATTTGCATAAACCCCAACTACCTAAAAGAAAACTAAAGTAATTTTATTTTTTTTGCATTCATCCGAATCCAAGCAATTCTGACTGCCTCTGGCTTTTGTGAAAACATCATCTACTATTCTCTATATACTTTGCTTTCACAAAATATGCTAGAAGTAACAATGTACAATGGGTCATCCATATGTAATGTTGCAATCTCATCTAACTTCTTATTACATGCTTCTATGCTAGGTCCATCTGATTGCTCCAATGTATTAAGAATAGCTAGTAATTTTTCATATAGATCTCCTTCATTATTCTTTTGTTGGTACTTCCTTCTTGGTAAAGATATTTCTTTTGATGATGAAGTGCTTGGTGGAGTTTCAGGCTCAATATCAATATGTATATAAGAATTCTCTACAATTGGTTGAGTACTTGATAAATATTTGTCAGTACCATTTTTAGGCAACTTCTGTCTAGATGCATCTCATGATTCTTGTCCAGTAGTTGTAATGTCATCAAAGTGTGATCTCATCTCATCTACAAATTGTAGTATATCGAAATTGTTTTGTATCCAGAATTTTATGTTAATCATATCATTGTAAATAGTTTATAGTAGTTTAATTTATTTTTTCAAAATATGAACTCAAGAAATGAGCTATACCTTGATATATTCTTCCCACTCTTCTGAAATTCAGTCAACTGTATTAGTTACTGGATTATAGCCATGGTCTAACTTTTCTATTAAATTTGACCACACCATATATTTTTGTTTTAAATAATTTTATAGGGTTTTCAATTGTTTTTGAGTGAATTTAATATTTTTGTTTTCTTTAAATGTTTTTAAAATTTTATCCCATGATTCAACATGCAAGCTCCCCCCCCCCCCCCCCCCCCCAACATGTTTTTCTGGTCAAGACATAAATCTAAAAATATTTAACTAGTTTTGAATCTTTCCAACTAGCTCTAGTAGTATCAAAAGGAGTCATTCATCATACGTAAGATAATTTGAGACAATAATTTAATATTAAATATAAAATTTATTTTGTTGGTGTATGTTGGCTAGTCTACGGAAATCAAGAGCAAAATTATAACTAGGTTTTTTTTGATATCTAAGATTTCAAATATTAACAAAAACACATGTAATATCAATGGGTCAACAATAATAGTTCCTCATAAATACAAAAACATAACAAGAAGTTGTAATCAAACAAATATTATTTTGATACCCCCTTTAGATTTTTTATAATTCTGTCTTTCTGTTGTACAAATAGATTGCTGAACTCAAAAAAAAAAACTACGGGTAATGCCTGAAAAATAGGATACAAATGCATTTCCAATAATTCTAGACTTGATCTCTCGCATAATCATCCCGAAAGTATGGAAGAAAATGTTATTTTGAATATTTTCTTTTTTTAAGTAAAATAATAGATGATAAATTCCAATTCTAAACATCTCAAAATCATGCAACAACAAAACTCACATGAATGTATAACATGTATTAAAAACCCCACATTGGTACAAATTAAAAAGGAAATTTGAAGAAACCCAGATTAGGAAAATAATAGGACAAACATGCATTTCCAATAATTCTAGGCTTGATTAGACGTAATAATCCAGAAAGTATGGAATAAAAATATTGAATTTTAATCTTTTCTTTCTCATATATAATAATCGACAAGATATGCCAACATACGAAATAGTACATGATATAGAACAATAAAAAACTAAAGAGGCTTACATTAAATGTATAACCAACATAAACGAAGCGATTGCAAGGGGGTGGCATAACTAAGAAGTAGCAATTCATAAACAAGAATTTGGTGGAAATTCAAGAATTTGAAATTCAAAAAGAATCAAATGAGATACATGACATAATCAAGCAACTCAGAATCTCGTAACATCAATGTATTTATAAAACAATTATGGAATTTCTTTCAAACCTAGAGAATAATAAGAAACCAGACCAATCGGGATTCATATGCTTTGAGAAGAACTAAAAACATGAATTATAGTCTTCTAAGAATCTAATTCTTCGTGAAGAACTTTGCAAAGATCTCAAAATCTTGTATCATCTAAGAATCTTTCCAATAAATTAAAACTACAAAATGCTAACCATCGAAAACCAAATTTCTCAAACACAGAAGAATTCTCAAAAATCAACCATAGAAAAAATATGAATTCTCACCTCCAACCCAGGCCGACAAAACTTTCCAAACACACAAATTAATCCATGCACGAGTACAAGACAACAATGAAAACGAAAAATAAAGGAAAAAAATAAAGGACAAAATGGTCATTTTATAAAATATGTTATGTTGAGCATTTTTCCGCATTCAATGATAAGTAGCTCTCTACTTACTTATTATTTTCAATGGTTTTTCATTTAAAAATTTCAATTAAGAGCTCCCTAAAATTTGTTATCAAATATATTGAAGAATTAAAACTATTGAAAATTTTTATTTTTAATAGTTTATCAAACATGCCCTAAATTTGATAAGTTTGAATCTAAAACTTATTGGCATTTGAAAAAAGTATTTCTCATTACCTTCCAAGGCACAACCTATGTGATACTTAAGTTATAGATTTAAATAAAAAATAATTGAGTTTTAGCATGGATATCAAATATTTTATGACAGTAAATCTTGTCTGGTAGTCTCTTTTACTTTTTAATAAATTATTAAATCTTTATAATTATTTTTTTGTTAAGATGAAATAATTATTTATACACATTATTAAAGTGTTTTTTAGAACTTTTGATATGATTAGTATCAATGGCATAATGATATGCTAATTATAAATCATATGATGGTGACAAACAATAATGAGGGGGGGGGGGGGGGGGATTATGTTTTTTAATAATTAGAAACTAAACTTTTGATATTTATAAAAAAATCACAAAACTATAAATAAATTAAAAATAAGGGCACTTGAATTCGTAAGTCCTAAACTACCCTCGCCCCTCTCTCTAGCTCCTCCCCCATCCCCCTCACTCATCCTTCTCGCACACCCCCCCACACCCTTGAAGAAGCTCCTTGAGCTCAGCGTAGAGCTCACAGGAGCTCAATGAGCTCCTTAGTGGAGCTAGTGGAGTTCCGTCGAGCTCCATAATGGAGTTCAAGGAACTCTAGTGAGCTCATTCATGGAGCTCGTGGAGCTTTGTCGAGCTCCACGATGGAGTTCTAGGAGCTCCAGTGAGCTCTTCGTGGAGCTCCAAAAAGGAGCTCACTGGAGCTCCGATGAGCTCTTTCGTGGAGCTCCAGAGAGCTAGATGTGGAGCTCTGTCGAGATCCATGAAGGAGCTCACTAGAGCTCCTCGAACTTCATCGTGGAGCTCGATGAAACTCCACGAAGGAGCTCACTAGAGCTCCACGAGCTCCATGAAAGATCTTGTCGAGCATCCCTTGTTTATGGGTGAGCATCCCTGTTTGGAATAAGTAATGTAGCTTAGATGTCATTCTTAGGGACGAACAAACCTATATCAAGGGCAAGTGCTACATGTTTGGGGTGGGTATCCTTTTTGGGGATTTGCTTAGTGAGTGTTCTCAAACATATCCCCTTTTCCTGTGACATATATTAGCATTGTCTAATTAAGTTCGACCTAAATAAAATACTTAGTGCTCTTAAATGGCATCCAATAAAATATATGTATAATTTATTTTGATGAGGTGATAATCCTTTCTTGGTAAAGCATAGAAAACCATGGCAGCCAACTACCTCATTTAATACCTTTTTTTATAAATTAGAATGATCTAGACAAGGATAATGCTCTCCATCAAGAAAATTTGAATAAAAGATTAGAGTTGAGATCTTCAATAATAAGTTCAAGGATCCATTTAGTATACCTAATTCCCAAAAACCTTCATCATATGAATTTTTTGTTAGCCACCAATGTTCCTCGATAAAAAATATAGCAAAGTTGGCATAACAAAGGAAGTGAAGGGATTAGCATCTCTCAAGGGTGATGTTATCAAGGATGATACTGTTGGAGTAAGAGTATGGAGCAAGCCTAGCTATTGATGATTACACCCCTTCACCTTGGAAAATTTTCAAGTTTGTTTTTTTGTAAAGCAATTTCTTATCACTTAGCCTATTATTCCTTAGGTGTTTGTAATATAATTACTTTGATGGTCCTAACCACATAACAATGTATTAAACTTGTTTTGGCAAGGGTTTTTTGTATAAATTTAATTGAGTAGCACATGTATATTAGATTCTTGGCCTCAACAAAAGTTTAGTTATATTGTTACTTTGTTATTGTTACTCTGGTTAGTCATAAATGTTCCATTTAAATTATTGCAATGTTTTTCGATGGATGACAAAAAGACAATAACCCATGTAGTGTGATTTGGTTGGTATGTTATTTGCCACAAACTCAACGACAATATTGATTTAAGGTGGTTTTATGGAAATGACCCATGTCACAGCAAAAAATTATCAATTTAGCTACAAAATTATAGCAAGGGAAATAATCCCTAACTAATTTGCAAGGGATTAGCAATTCTTGCCTCAAGAGATGTTTAATTCTAGATTTAATGATAAATTTGTGATGGATCAGAGACAAAAATATTCGATAAAAAAATGTCCCAAGAAAATTTTGTCATAGATTTTGGCACAAAAATTGGCAAAAAATTTAGCAACAACTTTAGAGATGGATTTTCCCTGGCTAATTAGCTTGAGAAAAATCCATCGCTAAATAATGATCTGGAAATTATTTTTTATAAATTTATATTTATATCAAGGGATTAGTCCTAAAATTGTAAATTTCACAAAAATATTTATTTAACTAGGGATATTTCCCTAGCTATTTAGCTCAGGATAATTTCTGTTGTTAATTCTAGATTGTATTATTTTTTGTTTTGTTATATATATATATATATTTGATGTAATTTTGTATATTAAATGTATGCAATGGTCTATGAATGAGAGATCCTTGAAAGGTGCCTTCTCCTCATATAATTATAAAAATATGATATTATAAATAAATAATTATAAAAATATATAAATATGATTATTTATCTTAATAAAGCTTAATATAACTATTTATATAATTATAAAATTTTAAAAATATTTACAAAATATTATTTGAATTAATTAATAAAGATATTTAAATATTTGTATTAATAAGTACATTAAATTATTAATTCTATAATTATAAACATTTTTTAAAATATTTGAATTAATAAATGAACATATAGAAACATTTTTAATAATAAAAACCTAAAATCATTATTTATATGATTATAAAGAAATTTTACAAAAAATCTGAATTAACAAATAAACAAGTAAATTTTTATATTTAAAAAACTTTAAAAAATTATTTTAATGATAATATGAATCTTTTTAAAAAAATATTTACTAAAAGATTTGAAAATTTTGAATTAAAAAAAAATCATATTTTTTATAAAATTTTAAAAAAATTATTTTGATATTTAAGGATAAATAAATAGATGTTTTAATTACATCCAAAAACTTTTGAAAAGTTATAAAAAAATATCTCTAAGTACTTATTAAAATAATACTTGTTTTTTTATGGTTTAAAAAAAGTTTTTTAAAATATTACTAATGATATTTTTTTTATCCTAAAAATACATAAAATTATTTTTTAGCCCTATTAGCACTTTTGACCCCAAGTTGATTTTAATTGAAGTTTTATTTTTGCCCATACTCAAATTTATAAGAATTAAACCATTGAGTAAAATATTTAATATCAGCTTTTTATATTCCGTCATTATTAAAATAAAAAATATTTTTTTTATTTTCTTATCACTTTAAGTTATTTTAGGATTTTTATAAATTATAAATTTTATCAAATAAAATGATTATTTGTGCCTATAAATTTATTTCATTTTATATTCATTAAAATATATTGAATTCAAAAAAAAATTATAACACTAAATGTGTGTGTGTTTGTGTGTGTGAAATACTTTTTTATAATTTCATATTATATTTTTTATTTATGAATTAATATTATAAATTTATTCATAAATTATAAAAAATATGAAATGGTTTAAATTTTGTATATTAAATAAGGTATGTGATGGTGATGTAGGCTAAATAAGGATAAATATCGATTTCTACATAGAAACCTAAAATCAGTAGTAGGAAACATGAAGTTCTCATGCGTTCTACAGAGAAAAGTCGATCAATTGCTCCAAAGGCTAAGGTGCTATTTGATAACACACTTAAAAACTTTAATCAACTTAAAATTAAAATTTTCAATGGTTTAAAATTTTAAGTGTGTTTGATAAAAAAATATTTGGAGCTGATTGATTAAAATTTTAAGTGAAATTATGTTGAAAATTTTAAGTACGTCAAGATCTACTTATCACGAAACGCTAAAAATACTAAACAATAGTGATGGGGTAAAATTATCATTTTTCCCTTAAAAAAATATTACGAATCATTTTCCATCATCGACATCGGAAACACTAAAATTAAATACCTCCTTGCGCGCAAATTTCTGTTCTTTTCGGAGTGATTTTGGCGTGGATTTTAAGTGAGGAAGATTGTTGTTATTAATGTTTAACTTATGGATTTCTTCTGTATTAGGGGTATTTGATGTTAATGTGGTGAATATGTGTATTTTTGTTTTGTTCTCTGGATGAAATCCAATTTCCGAAATTGATGTTCTTCACGAAAACCCTACTTATTATGATTTAATTTTTAAAAATGAAACCAAATGCTTGATTATCACAATACTTTAATTTCAAGAATGCTTATATGTTAGATTCCCAAATGCATATATATTTTTTTACGAAAATTTTAATTTCCAAATTGTGTTTGAAAATCAAAATTTTTGTTTAATGTTTTTGTGCGAAAATTGATTCTCAATATGTTTTTTGTGCGAAAATTGTTGTTCAATATTTTTTTAATCCAAAATATTGGTTATTTTGCTTATGTTGTGTATTTTTGTATTTTGTGGGTTTGTGTTTTTCATCCCTACTTCTCTAGTCAAAAGTTTTTTTTTCTTTATTATGTAATTTATTTTATCACATTCTGTGGTTTTGTGTATGTTGGTTATGCATGTAAATGAGTTGTATATTATATTTTATGTATTAATGTGAGTTTTGTTGATGCATTATTTGTTTATGCATGTAAAGTTGTATTTATTGTCTATTATTTAAATTGATGAAAGAATATATTTAAAATAACTTTCTGTTACTTATCTTATTTAGGAATGACTTTTTTTGATTCTACCATAGTAAGTTGGAAAGATCCAAAACAAGTTAAACTTTTTTTAGATTTATGTCTTGACCAGAAAAATATTTTGGAAAAAAGGGGTAGGAGCTTGCATGTTAAATCATGGGATAAAATTTCAAAACACTTTAAAGAGATCAAAATTTTAAATTTTACTCAAAACAATTGAAAAACGAATGGAATTATTTAAAACATAAATACACAGTGTGGTCAAATTTAATAAGAAAGTTTGGCCATGGCTATAATTCAGTAACTAACATAGGTGACTGGACTTCAGGAGAGTGGGACGAGTATATCAAGGTATAGCTCATTTCTTTAGTTAATTTTTTGAAATTAATTAAAATTTAACTACTATTACCTAATTATAATTATTTGAATAACAAAAAATTTCTGATGCAAAACAATTTTGATATAAGGGGCTATAATTTATAGATGAGATGAGATCACTTTTTGATGGCATTATAGCTATGGGGCAAGATTCATGGGGTCCATCTAGACAGGGGTTGCCTAAAAATGGTGCCAGCAAATTTTAATCAAGTACTCATCCAACTATATAGAATTCTTGTACGCACAAGGATATAGAGCCTAAATCTTCACCAAGCTAGCTCTTCATCATTAAAAAAAAGTCTTTACTAAAAAGGAAGAACCAAAAGAAAAATAAAGAAGACCTAGATGAAAAAGTGCTAGCCATTCTAAGTACATTGGAGCAATCAGATGGAAATAGCATTGAAGAATATAATATGAAGTTGGATGAGATTGCAACTTTACCTATGGATGACCCATTGTACATTGCAGCTTCTAGCATTTTTTGTGAAAGCAACGCATACAAAGAATAATGGATGATATATTCACAAAAGCCGGAGGCAATCAAAAATTGCTTGGATCCGGATGAATGCAAAAAAAATTGAGATCACCTTAGTTTTTTTACTTGTTTGTTTTAAAGAAAATGTAATTTAATGTGTTATTTTTTTGGGTCTATTTCATACTTTGTCTGCACGTTTGTTTGTATTGACATTATTTCTTTTTTTTTTTGACAATATCTTGTGGTTCACTTTGCTTGAAATTGTTTTATCATTTTTTTTATTTGATTTATTTTGAAATGTTGAATATTGTCAGAAGATATTAAATAAAAAGCAAAGAAATATATTGAAAATCACTACACTGATTCTAGTCAAAAAGATTATCAGGAAAAAGTGACTTGGAAGAAGACAAGATGCTAACTCGGCACTGAAAGGTTTTGCATATGTGCAAGAAATTTTAAATGGTAATCCAACACATTGTCTAAAAATTTTAAGAATGAATAAGCAAGTATTTTTGCATATTTGTGAGCATTTCAAAAATACAACATGGTTGAAAGATAGTTGTTACATCAAAGTTGAAGAAAAAATGGCTATGTTCCTTTTGATATTAAATCACAACGTGAGAAATCATGTTACCAAAAAAAGATTCAACCATTCAACTCAAACCATACCTCATTTCTTTCATGAAGTACTAGAGGCAATGCTTCTCTTCAGAAGAGAGATGATTGTGCCTACCCAGGTTAATCAAGTAATAAAAAAATTATTTCCATCAACGATAAAGGGAAGTGTTCAGGGTAAATAAAATTACATGTTTATTATTATTAGTGTTCATGTTGTTATTATAATTATTATTATATTGATATTTTTTTAATGAATAAGGTGCAATTGGTGCACTTGATGGGATGCTTTTTAATGCTGTGATACTATCTGACAAACAAATCTCTTATAAAGGAAGAGAGAGGAGAATGTTATCAAAATGTTCTAGCAAAATGTGATTTCAATATGATTTTTACATTTGTTTGGGATGAATTAGAATGCGTAGCACATGATTCAAAAGTTTTATCAGAGACTATGCATAATCCGGAAAATAATTTTCTAATACCTCCACTAGGTAAGCATTATTCTATTCTCATCTTTTTTTAATAAATTCATATTTAATTTTAAAATAATTTTTTTTGTAGATAAATATTATCTTTGTGATATTGCATATCCACATACTTGAGGATTTATGGCGCTTTACCATAATGCACGATATTGGTTGCCTGATTTTCACAATGATGTTTGGCCTCGTACTAAATAAGAAACATTTAATTATGCACATGCCTGATTGAGAAATGTCAGCGATCTTTTGGTGGTTTGAAAGCTCATTTTTCAATCCTAAAAAGGATGGCACCATATCCTTTTCAAGTTCAAAGAAATATTGTTATTTCTTGCGTAACTATACATAACTATATCCAAAAAATATGTATTACTGATATTTTTTAGAGCAGAGTGATAATGATTATGGTAAAAATTCAGAAATACCTCAAAATGATCATGAAGGTCTACTACAAGTTGGAGGAAGAGCTACACAAGCTGATCAAATCTGCATAATTAATTTAAGAGAGGAAATAGCAAATCAACTTGTTGCAAATTAATTTTTGTTTTTTTATTAACATTTATATGTTTTTTTTTGGATTTTGTTATATAATTATGGAATTCATGTTTGTTTTAAATTTATTTTAAATAATAATTAACAATAGTACTGAAAAATCAAATTTTATTAGAAATTCTATTTAGTTTTAATAAAATGAACTAAATTAATAATATGGGTAAAAATGTAAAAACATCATTTTCAGGATTCAGCATTAAATTTATCAAACAAAATTAATATGTTTAGCATTCAATTTTTAGTCATTTATTAAACACTTTGTCAATACAAATTCAATACTTATAAATTTCAGCACTTAATTTTTCAGCACTTATTTTTCAGCACTTAATTTTTTCAGTTTTATCAAACTAGCAATAAATCACAGATAGAGGAGTAGGTAAGAGTGATGTGCAATCCTTCATGAATGTAAACCCTAATTTTATTTGAAGGACATTTTGCTAGAATGCACCCATCACCAACTTCCATTTATTTTGAAATCAAACTTGGAATTTGACTAATTGATATTGTTTGATCGTTCACATGTCTATGCTAGACTACCAAGTTAAACCATGGTAAAGCGGGAACTTTCTAACACATTGATTAATTTGAAGGTCAGGGCGCTACTTGTCTTAAGATTAGTAGTTGCATGCTGTAATCCCAGGTGAAGAAAAATTAAAATGGATTTTTCATTGGTTTAAGTGGTTTTGTTTTTTGGATCATAATTTTCTTCTTTCGTTCATTTCATTTGTTATTAAACTATTGGTAGAAATAGTAAGATAAGTGTCCTAAAAGATATGAATGACATGATTGAATATTATTTTCTATTTGTATTGTTTGGATTTCTTCTTTCTATATGAATGAAGCTAAATGTTTCTTTCACTATTTTTTCTTTAAGAGCCAGTCTTCTGTTTGTACCAACTCTATCTCTCGGTTACTTTCTGTTCATTTGCATTAATTGAAACATGATCAAAACATTAACAGAGACCTGTAAATCTTTCATTTCCATGAAAATTTGCTGCTTAATGAATTATTTTTCATGCAATAGTTTATGCAATGGTCAACTAAGAGAAATGAGAAAACCAATAAAGAAGAAGCAAAATCAAGTGGCCATTTATTTTCATTTGGAATTTGTTAAGAAATGGTAATGTTAGTTTCTTGATACTAACTGATCAAAATATACAGAGGAATGGTTTGATCAAATATCTATGTAGCTAGTTTACTTAGCATATACCATGGAAATTGATTATCAATTCTTTTGAAATTGTTCTCTTGCCCCAATGTTAAAAATTAGTCACATTGAACTCTTGTGGTTCTCTTGCCCCACAAGTTTTAGGCTAATAAATTGTTAATGATAACTACTAAACCAATTTATATGATAATGTTATATACGAGTAGCCTCACTACTCATGGTTGATATTATTTCATTTTGTAGGAAGTTTTCTTAATGTTGACTCCAAGATTAATCTTAATTTAGGTTTTGTTATTTATCATGTTTGTGTATCAATTATCTTTTATTTTTTATTTTTTTACTCTATGGATTAGTGTGTCCAATATATTGACTGTCCCAATCCAATTGGATGCTCATTGTATGTATTATAGATGCATGTAAACCTAGGTTGAGGGAGCAATCTTGCTCACTGTAACTCACATGCACAACATGATGCAAATGTGCTTAGTGTTCCTCGTGTGCAAAGAAGGCAACATGCATGCTAACTCACTCCCATGACATGTATAGTAGTCTCTCAAATACCTTTTGCAAGGAGGAAGTAGGTATGCACTATGTGCCTTGCACAGGCAATAGGCAGGAGACACAGTCAAGGCACATTGTCTCTACAATATAAAGTAGATACACATTGATATTAGTATATTTGCAAATCAATGTATACTGCATGCATAGTGACCGAGCGCAAACCCTAGATTGAAGGAGCAACAAGTGTGCCAGAAGAAGAATAAAAGAGTTTGAGTTTCAACAGAATTGTAGAATTGTGTGCAGTTGACTCTGTGAAGTATGTTGGTGCAGTGTGAGTTTTAAAATTGCCAATCACTATTGGTATCAACTAAGAGAATAGTGATGTTCAATATGATGCTTGTATGCATACACAAGAGATTATCTCAATAATGTATATATCATATGAAGAAATGATATATTATAGAAGAATATTAGTAGTTTTATCTATGAATAAGGCCGAGAGTATTCTTGGGTATTGATGGAGACAAGTCAATTATCATTATCATTTAGGAGTCTTCATATACGTCCTCTTAGAGGTGTCAAATGGGTCGGGCCAGCCCGACCCGACACGAGGCACGACACGGTTTAGCTTGTGCCTGGCTCGGCACGAAATGCTATAGTGTCATGCCCGGGCTTGTGCCGGGCGCACCTATTGCACGAGTCGTGTTGTGTTGGGTAGAAGTTTTTGCCCACGTGCCGTGCCTATCATGGCAGGCATGCTTGGCACGTCGGCACGACACCTGGTGACCACACACGGAGCATGGTCACAACAAGTCGACGCCCGATGGGCAAGGCTAGCCGAGCCCTAAAAGGGCGAAAACGTGTGGCGGCGCTACGGCGCACCATCGAAACCCTAATTTTTTTTAAATTAGGATTTTGGCCCGACCCGAACTAGGCCGAACCAAGCCGAACTTGGTGGATTTCATGTTACAGGCCCATGCTGGGTCTGACCTCCACAAAACCATGCTGGGCTAGGCACGACACGATATAGTAATCATATCGTGCATGGCCCGGCACGATAGCATGGTCGGGAGGTTTAAAACCTTGCCGGGCCGTCCCGACACGGCCCATTTGACACCTCTACCTCCTCTATCATGATGCTTTCTTTAAATAAGTAAACAAATCTTTTTTTTTCAAAATAATTGCAGATACTTCTCATTTATTATGTACTATAGTCCTTGTAACTCATCTTTTTACTTAAATATATAACTATTAACTCAAAAGTTAATAATCATAGTATATAAAATTATTATTTGCTTAATATTTTTTTCTTGTTTCTTAAAAATATGGAAATAGATACTAAAAAATTATCTAAAATCATTTGTTATGGTAATATACAAGTTGACATTTTGTTGCTTTAGTCTTTTTTTTTTTAATTTTTGAATATATTTGTAGTCTTATTTTTATGAGTTATATTTTTAAGTAAATTAATTTTATTTTTATTTTTTGGATAATGTTAAGATTGTATATTTTTATTTTAATGGTTATATATTTTATTAGTTGTTTGAATATTATTGATATGCTACTAATTCATTATTAACTTGGTTATTTATTTTTTATTAAATTGAGATATTATAAATTTTGTATGGTTATATATTTACACAATTTATTTATGGTTATATGAAATAATATATTTTTTAATAAATGAAATAATATGAAATTTTGATTACCAATTATTAGTTTCTATGGTTATAAGCAATATTATCTTTTTTCTTCATTGTTATAACCATTACTTATTTTTTTTATTTCCGAAATTAATTTCATTAATTTATAAATAATATTACAAAAAATAACCATAAAATTTTCAATAATTATTAACCATAAATTTATTTATCTATGAAATAGTATAATCAATGGTTAAATATATAATTATTTTGTTTTTCAATTTTTTCTGCCTCTAACATGTCTCTCACCCTTCTGGCTGTCTCTACCTAATTAGGTTTTTTCACTTCTAAAAATTGTTTATCTCTTAGAACACACTACCATCACATCTTTGTTTCGAAGAACCATACTAAACAAACAACACCTGTCTCTCTCTCTCTCTCTCTCTGCGTGTTCCTTTGTTTATTTTCTTTATAGCTTAATGAGAAATTAGTAACGAGTTTTGCAAATTTTAAATCGACAGTGAGCTAAAATGGTGCTTTTTTGTTGAGTTCTTGCGTGTTAACGATAAATCATTAGTGTGAACTGTGACACATCATCCCCAAGGGGGTCCTATCCATTCCATCACATAATAAAATATATAATAAAATAAAATTTTCTCAAATGTAAAATATATATTTTTTCTTATTTTATTTGCTCAATGGAATAAAAATACATAATATATTATTCAAGCCATAACCAGCTTTCTTTCACACGCGCGATCCTGCATGTGGGTCTGTCATCTATCATGGACCTATACCTGAAATGGGTCTCGCAACGAAGTGAGTAAAGTTTAGTAAATGTAAACTCCTATAGGGCTACTTCTTACCTAAGTGCATGTAAAACATCATGCATATATATCAACACTCATTCAAGTATAATGTTTATATGAATGCAATTATGGATGAAATATTTATATGACCATATTCTTGAGTCCCATCGACTCCCTCACACATTCCGAAGCCAAGTGAGACATATTATATATAGATGTAGATATATAAATAAATAATATATGTATGTATATCTATAAAAAATATATATATATATTTGGAATTATTTTGAAAAATATGGACCTCCTCCGAAAAAAAATATTGTACATTCTCCGAACAAAATATATATTTTTTGGAAATACTCTGAGAAATATGGACATCCGACGAAAAATTATATTGTACATTTTTCGATAAAATAATTTTTTCCTTTGATATTTTTTAAAAAGCATCATGTAACTCAGCCTAGACATTTTTATATTAGTCATGCTCCTGAAAAAAAAATACCGTGCAACTCAGTCTAGACATTCTTCCAATTCGAGTTCACAAAATAAAATCCATTATATCTTTATATGTACATATATATCATGCACCCACTCATTTATATTGCATATTCTCGTGCACATAAAATACAAATATGTCATTTATGATTAAACCATGTTCTAGACACAATCATAACTATCAAACCCAATTCACACTATAATATATTTTACTAAACAAAAAACAGAAAATTATTATTAATTAAGCATTTTCAATCAAATTTCTAAATAGTTCGAATTGAAATATAAAATCATGATTTTTAGGGCCTTTAAATAGAAAGAAATTTCAATAGGAGAAAACTACTACCTCTCAAAATATTTCATTGAAACTTTATAAATTTAATATCAAACTGAAGACCTCGTCGCGTAGAGTAATTTTTATTCTTGGACTAATCTATTCTGACTCTAAAATAATTTGTTATGATCAAAAGAAATTTAACAAACCTTTTACTTTTTTTTTCTCTACACTAATCTCTCTCCCTCCTCGAAGTGTTTTTTTTTTCTTTTTTCATGACATCCCATTTTCCAAATTCCCATCATTTAATTTTTTTATTATTTTATTAAAATAATATATTAAAAAAAACTTATTATTATTATTTTTTGTGCGTGTGACACTTGGACTGTGCATTGTGCGGTCTTTTCTTTTTTATTTATTTCCTAATAATAATAATAATAATTAAATATATGTAAAAAAATAACTAAATTCTGACTTCCTCAGAATTTGATGAAATTTGTAACTGTAACTATATTTTTCAAGATGAATTCAATAACAAAATCCATTTTATTATTAGGGTTCTAAAATTTTTAGCTTATTTTTTTTCTTATTGAAAAAGTATCATGTTGTCCATTTTTTTCAGGAAAAAAAATCATATTATTTATTTATTCATTCTTTTTTCTAGGATTTCACATGAACTTTTTTTCTTTTAATGATTAGTTTTTTTAAGGCTTAATGGATTTCAAATCAACAGAAAGTGTTCTAGCTCTGAAATTCAAAGAAGAATAGTAAAAGAGGACGAAAAAAGTAATAAAAAGAGAAGAAAAAGAGAAAGATATTGTAATTTTTTAAATTCAAGTTATATCTCATATTTTAATTTATGGGTTTTTATATTTTTGAATTTTTGTCCTATAAAGAAGAAGAATATGAAAAACACGTGGAAATTTATCTATTAATCAGGTTTCTGTGTTTATAGTGTGAAACTCTTTTATTTTCCTCAAAGAAGAATATACAACTTGACCAAAACCTTTCACTTTTCTATCATTGCTCATGTTGATAATTTGTTGAGGTTGTAATTTTTGTTGGTAGATAATGATGAATTATGTTTAGTTTTTCTTAATAAATCAAAATTTTTGGTCTATAATTAAGCACCCAATAAATTCCATAGTAATTCTATTCTGTTTAGATTGTAGATATTTTAATTAATATAATTGGGCTGATATTAATTATGGTTTAATAGTACTATTTAAAAAAATTCATTACACTAAGTCATTATTTTATATATTGAACTTTTTAGAAAATACAGACATGTTCTCTCACAAAATGCTTTACAAATTTATAATATTGGCATGAAGATTTAAAGAACACTTGAAGTTGAAATGGGAGGTGTAGAAGACTAAGGAAACATGTCAGACTATACATTATTATAAGCAGGTAAAAAAACTTAGTACATATATTTCTCAATGTATTTTTTTAGATACCATGCATTCTCAAAGCACATTAGCCATGTATGGTGTGACTTCTTTCGTGTATACAATTATAATAAGTAATTATATGCCATCATTATAGATTGTTCACTTTAGTAATATGATAGATAATTTAATATGTAATTGAGTATACCCTTCTATTTTAAAAAAAATGTGCATATAGTATATATATCTAAAGTAGTAGATGTGTGGTATATGTAAAGTTACTTATTTAGTGCAGTCTATGTTTGCTTTACATGCACATGATATATTGGTTACAATGAAACATGTGTATCAATATACTTTAGTACACAATAAACTTTCCAATTTATTTCTAACACAAAAAAATTAGAAATTATCAAAAATTATATTGTGCAAATAAATGAAATTAAAAAAAATCAAACAAGATGAAACACGAAATTTTATAATGACTTTTAAAAATTTGATTCGAGTTCTAATGTTGATGCTGAGATTATTACAGAGAATCAATACATCAAAGCAAAGTATTTTAATTAAATTTGTTTATTAGATCTAAATCTCCATATGAAGAAATATATGTAATATTAGTGTGATATTTTAGATTTAATGTTATTCCAATAGTTTATTTTATGTTAAATTCAACATTTAGCAATAAAAAATTAAAGATAAACAAATGTTAAAAATTATCATTAATGCCAAATATGATAAGTTTTATTTCATAGATATATATTTTGTTTTATTTTGTTTATTTTGTTTATTTTGTTTTATTTTGTTTTATTTTGTTTTATTTGGTTTTATTTGTTTTATTTGTTTCATTTGTTTTTTTTGATTTTTTTTTTTGTTTATTGTTGTGTTTCCCCGTCTCATCCCGTATTTTCCCATCTTTTCCCGTCTTTTCCCGTCTTTTCTTGTCTTTCCCCGTCTTTCCCCGTCTTTCCCCGTCTTTCCACGTCTTTACCCGTCTTTCCCCGTCTTTCCCCGTCTTTACCCATCTTTCACCGTCTTTCCCCGTCTTTCCCCGTCTTTACCCATCTTTCACCGTCTTTCCCCGTCTTTCCCCGTCTTTACCCATCTTTCACCGTCTTTCCCCATCTTTCCCCGTCTTTCCCCGTCTTTCCCCGTCTTTCCCCGTCTTTCCCCGTCTTTCCCCGTCTTTTCCTTGTCTTTTCCCGTCATTCATGTTTTTCTATTTCTTTTGTTTTCTTTCATTTTTCTTTCATTTTTCTTTCGTTTTTCTTTCGTTTTCTACCATTTTATGTTGTTTTTTTGTTTCCTTTTATTTTCTTTTGTTTTCTTTTACTTTTATTTTTTTATTCTTTTCATCTATTTTAGATTTAGCATATGTTAATAACTATTTTGTGCATCCTAATGCTTGTATTTTCTTGTGTCATTCAAATTGTTTCTTTTTTTTTGTTTGGTGATTTTAATCATTTGCTGTAATTTTTTCGAAAACTTGTATTCTCATTAAATCCTTATTCTAGCCTTTTTTTTTCCCACTCAATTATCTTTTTACCATGCTTGTGTAATTTGTTCGTGTTTTTTTCTTTTAAATACTTTCTAAAAGCATTGTTATTTTTTTGGCAGTTCAATAGTTCATATGATGGTGTGTCCATTGGTTGTTACTTCAATTAACTATTTATTTATTCATATCTTTGGCCTTTACTCTTGATATTTTAGTCATGTCTCTCTTGAATATTAAGCTTTAGTTTTACTTGATTATAATCATCCATTTCTATACTTTATATTGTTAGTAAACTTAATGTAGGATGTGATAGAATTACAAAGAGCTCCATAGTCAACTAGTTTTACTTAATTCTCATTCTTCTTATCTTAGTCAGTTTTCTCTATCAAACTATCTTTTGATTGTAGTGTTACACAAAATATGCTAATGTTCATGTCTATAATTGTTCATATCTTTAATTAGTCCATATCTGTGTAATGCTAGGAATTTGTAGTTGTAGGCTACTTCACATTTATATTTTCTAGTTTAATACTTTATATGATATGTTTTCTAGTCCAAATCTATTATTATTCATGTCTGAATTTCTCATTAATTAATTTGGTAAGAGTTATAGGAATTAGATCTTCATTCCATTTATTTTTTTTTCCTTTCTATTTTTAAATTCAAGATTGAGTCGGAACACAGTTGCTGAATTTTGGAGTGGACATTAATTCAATTCTTTCTATAGGTGTCAAATGGGTTGGGCAGCTTGAGCCTGGCTTGAAGCCTCGCATGATTCAGTTGTGACTAGCCCTGCACGACATGCTACAGTGTCATGCACGGCCCATGCCAGGTGGTCCCTCATCTTGAATCGTGTCGTGCTGAGGGTTTTCAACCTACATGTAGTGCAAGGCATGGTACGGGTGCCTGGCACATGGCCACGACATGGGAAACCTTGCACCGAGCAACACCTGACGGAGAGATGACATGATGACGCTTGATGGGCAATGGCGGAGCCCTAATTTTTTTAAAAAAGACCCGACCCGACCTGAACCACTTCGACTGGCCCGAACCTAGGTGGATTCCGGTCCATGGGCAGTGTAGAGCCTGCCCTCCAAGAAATCGTGCCGTGCCAGGCACAACATACCAGCCTGGTTGGGCCCGAAAAAAATGGATGGGCATGGACCTGGCCCATTTGACATATTTTTTTCTCCATTTTATGTGGTAAGTTTAATTTTTTTTTAATTCTGCTTTATTTTCTCTGGTCCTTAATTTTTTGGTTGCTGGTATGAGGAAAAATGATTAAAATTTTGATCTTTGATCTTCATTGAGAAGTAAGAAGCTTAGTCCTTCAAACATGCAATTCCTTTCTTTTTTGCTTTCCTTTCTTGTCCTTTTCACTCGGTTCTTGTGTTATCCTAATTTTTGCATTTTTGTGTGGCTTTGATTGGTGCACCGAAAGAGACATATTTCCTTCTTCTAGCAATGTTATGATATCTTTTCACCTTTAGTGTTTTAAATAAATGGTATGTTTCTTCATGTAGATTCTACAAACTCATTGCTTAGATATGCATAATATTTTATCTCTACATATTCATCTATATTAATTAATAGTATTAATTGAAGTTATTGTATGTTTCATTTAGTATTATTATTCAAACTAAATAATATATAGTGGTAAAAAATTCCTTAATGGCAAACTCAAATGGCCCTATAACATAGATGTAGGTTAATTGAAAAATTATGTTCAATCTTTAGTAAGTTAAGCAACAAGAAATCAAAGATCCAAGCAGTAGATAACAATAATATATAGATTAATAGCAAAGCAATTTACAAATGATGTTTTCTTAAGTAATATATCTACCAAGTATGTACAAAAATATTAGTCTTAAATAGTTAATTCCTGGTTAATGTTATATATCAAAATAAAATGTCTTAGGATAGTTAATACATGAAAATCAAATTACCTCTTGGATATCTTTACAAAAATGTTTAAAAATTAGTTAATAAGATTAGAAAAAGAAAAAAATTAAAGTACAAGATTAGAAAATAAAAGTAAAAGATTAATTAGTTAATAAGATTAGAAAAATAAAAATTAAAAAATAGTTTTTCATTTTCCTATTGACTAAAAAAATATTAAAAAATCATAGTACAAGGTGTGTGTGGGTGGGTGTGTGTGTGTGTGTGTGTGTGTGTGTAGAACAATAGGATTATTTAATATCATTTATCCCTCTCGCTCTTCGAGTGCATATATGGATATTTAGTATCGTGCACTCGGAGAACTAGAGGAAAATGCTGTGAAAATTTTTATGTATGTATCTCTAAACTATATATATATATATATATATATTATTGTGGAATATAGATAGGTTCTTACCTTTGAAATGAATATATGGAGTGATAAGGATGAAAAGTAATAATTAAATTGAAATAATAGAAATTAATTAAATGAAACTTAAAATCATAATTTGAATGACTGATATATATAACTGAGCATAATTTTTTGCAAATATAATAGGTCATGATGAGTTCAGATCATCAGTTAATGTACAAAAGGTTTATGAATGAAATTATAAATAAAGTTTTTTTGAGTGGGCAAAAAACTTTTATCAACTTTGCTTGTAGTCAATCAAAATAGTAGAATGGAGATAAAATAAAGTATTCATGTAATAACTACAAGTGTCAAAATATGTCTTTTCGTGATGTAAATACTATTAGATACCATGTGGCTAAATATGACTTTGTACCAAATTATTTTGTTTGGATTTATCAAGGGGAAAGTACAATGACCGTGGATAGTGACCAAAATGAGGGTATTGAATTGTATGTATGTAGTAAAGAAGCATCAAACACATACATACCATAGAATTGTCATGGAAGCTAATGGTGCTGACTTCAATATGGATTACATGGATGAACCACTTAATCCTGAAGCTCAAAAATTTTATGATATACTTAAAACTCTAGATAATGAGTTGTGACCTGGTTGTAAAACACATTCACAATTTTCATTTATGGCTTGACTTATGAGTATGAAGACAGAAAATTATATGTCTGAGAAATTATTTGATCAGGTAATAGAATTGATGAAAGAGATTGTTTCGGATAATAATTTGGTCACTAATAACTTTTACAACACTAAGAAGTTACTATGCGGTATGGGTCTACCAGTGAAAAAAATTAATTATTATTTCAATGGATGTATGTTATATAGGGGTGGTGATAGTGACTTAATTAGGTGTAAGTTTTGTGATCATCTCTTGTTTAAGAATGCATCTCATGTTGCAGAAATATGACAAAAGACAAAAGTTACATATAAGAAGATGTATTACTTTTTTTTAATTCCTCGTTAGTAGAGATTATATGTATCAAATTCTATAGCACATGATATGAGGTTGAATAAGGGGTGATGTGTCATCCATTAGATTCACTTGCTTGGAAGTATTTTAATCATATACATCAAGATTTTGCTGTTGAAAGTCGAAATATGAGATTGGGTCTCTACAATGATGGTTTTTAGCCATTTGTCCAATTTGAACAACAATATTTTACACGGCCAGTGATAGTGACACCTTATAATTTGCATTCCATGATTGTGTATGAAGGAGCAATAAATATTTTTGAAAATATTGGTTCCGGGGCCAAAACATCCAAAAGACGTGTTGGATGTTTCTTATAGCCTTTTATAGCCGAGGTGAATCATTTGTGGAATGTTGGTGTCAATACATATGACATCTCAAAGAAACAAAATTTCATTATGCAGGTGGCCCTTAAGTGGATGGTAAGTAATTTTCCTACATATTCAATATTGTCTGGTTGGAGTACTGTAGGATGGCTAGCATGCCTGTATTGCATGGACAAGTCTAATGCTTTTACTCTCAAATTAATTGGTAAACAATCATGATTTGATAACTATCATAAGTTTCTACCTACAAATCATCCATTCCATATAATAAAAGTGCATTTTGAAATAATCAAATAGTGACGACAGTTCCTCTAGCTGTTCATTCAGAAGATGATATCTTGATAGAGATTCAAAGTTTGGGTCTGAAGAAGATAATTGAAATGGATGCTACTGGAATAATGGATCAATATGCAAAACATTTAGTTGGAGGAAACGTAGTATTTTTTGGGACTTGCCCTATTTTAGGTCTAATTAAATCCATCATAACTTGGATGTAATATATATTGATAAAAATGTGTTTGATAATATTTTTAACACTATCCGAAATATAGATGGAAAAACAAAGGACACTTTAAAATCACGACAGGAGTTGAATGATTACTATTGGTATCCTGAATTGAAACAGAATGAGGCTACAGAAAAATATCCTAAAGCTTGTTACCCACTTGATAAGAAGGCAAGATAGACATTGTGTGAATGTGTATATTTTCTGATAGATATGTGTCAAATATGGGCAGATATATGGATATAAAAAAGCTTAAGTTAGTTGGAATACAAAGTCATGAATGTCATGTATTTATGTAGAGATTAATACCAATTTTCTTTCTGTGAAATACTTCCCCTAAATGTTTGGAAGGTCCTTACAGAACTTAATTTGTTCTTCAAATAGCTAACCACAACCACAATCAAAATTGAAAACATGGTGAGACTGGAGAATGACATGTCTTTCATTCTTTGTAAACTTGAATGGATATTCCAATCTAGTTTTTTGACTCAATGGAGCATTTGCCAGTCCATTAGGCTTATGAAGCAAGGATAGTCGGACCAGTGCAATATAGGTGGATGTATCATTTTGAGAGGTAAATAAATATAAGTAGGCATGTTGTTTTATTTCAAGAATAAATTTATATTGTAATTTGATTTTATTGAAACCTGACATAATAGTTGTAGGTATCTTCGTAAGTTGAAATTGAATGTTAGAAACAAGACAAAAGTTGAAGGTTCAATTTGTAGTGTATATTTAGTAGAAGAAGCATCATCTTTTTGTTCTTATTATTTTGAGGATCATTTCAATATAAAGCATAGAAATGTGTCTCAGAATGATGATGATCATGTACTGGTGGAAGATAAATCTGAGGACAATCTATCTATCTTCAAGCACCCTGGAAAAGCATTTAGAAAAGAAAATAAAAGATGTATGACAGATGAAGAGTACAAAGCAACCCCGAGCTATGTTTACTTAATTATGAGTAAGTTGCACCATATATTGAGTATGTATACCCAAAAAGGCTGTAGGTTTAATCATAGGATAATTTTGTATTTCATAGGAATAATTAAAAATTGATATCCATTATTGCCCCTCTATTTATATTTGTGCAGTGTTTATGTTGAGTTGTTATAACATAAGCAACTAACCATTCCCAGCCATGAGATCGATTCTATGATAGAAACTAAATTTGCAAATTGGTTCAAGAACTATGTGAGAAATATTAAACCTTGATTTTTTGAATAAGTTAATTTATTAGTATCTTATATTTTTTAACATCATTTGTTAAATTTATGCAACATACAAATGATCATTCAAATGGAAATTCCAACACATTCATACAAAATCTATGTAAATGCACATTTAGATATGTGACAACCTATCATGGGTATTTTGTTAATGGATATAAATTTCATATAATAGGGCACGATTCTTCTAAAATAAATATGAATAGTTGTGTATTCAATAAAGGCTAGTGGATTATATTTATTAATAAAATAAATATAGTGTAGATGAGAATGATTATTATGGTCAACTAGTAGAAGTTGTTGAGTTGGAGTATCATGGACTCTAAAATAATAAGATTATTTTATTAAAATGTGAGTGGTTTGATCCTACATGAAATATGAGTACAAAGATTCATTCAAATTTTAAGCTAGTGGATGTTAACCATAAATGTAGATTTAATAAATATGAGCCATTTATAATGGCTATTCAAGCTACTCAAGTATATTATTGTACATATCCGAGTTTATCTTGTGATAAGAGTGACTGGTGAGCCATTTGCAAAATCAAAGCACGATCAAATATTGAAGTACTAACATCTCAACAAAGAAGTGCAAACTTAGCTGTTGCATTGGTATTTCAAGAAGATGACATAAGTAATATTGAGCTTGTGCGTGTAGATGATCCAAAAAATTTATGTGACTCAAATGGTGGACTAATAGAAATTAAAGATGATCATGTTCTATTTGAAAATAAGTTGGAACTTCCATCAAAATCAGATGAAATGTCAGAATATTCATTAAAGAATGATAGTGATACTAATAATTAAACTTTTATAATTGTATTAGAATATTATAGTTTCAAAGACTTTCTATATTTTGTTGCAATCCATCCATGTGTGTTATTCTAAAATGCATGGTTGTTCATCATATAATATCAATTTATGTTTTCATTATATCTTTATTATATGTTCTATGTATTTACTCTTTGTACAATAGATGGCACATAAAGGATGTGGGCGTGGTGGAGGTGGATGTGGATGTAGACATGGATGAGATTCATCTAGTATTTTATATCTTATTGTACAGTCAGTACCATCTCATACCCACCCTATCCAGACATCACCATCACCATCATTGACACCTACACCATCACATTTATTAGATATAAGGCCACCACCGATTATCCCTTCTTTCCGCATATTTTTGATCCATCACCATCATCTACACTACATTCTACACCATCATATATTGTTCCCCCTTTTACAACACCATCGACATCATCAAATATTATTGTTTCCTCTACAGGTAGTGTTAAGTTAGTAATTGAGTTTTTGGATGAGAGGTATAAGATATATGTACATATTACTTTAATAAAAAAAATATGATGTCTCTGTTAGTGGTTTTGTTTTTATATATAGTTATGAATTGCTTGTTTTCAATGTTTTATGTTTATTTTTATTATTTTATTCTATCTCATAAGCATTCGGCTATTATTACAAAGTCTTTCAAGAAAAAGGTTGATTTCAAAGCATTCTCCTAGAAGAAAGTTTTTGAATTGACAAAAAAAACTAACTTGAATGACTTTCATGTATAAACAAAAGAAACAAAGGCATTGCAAAATAATTATCAAATTACTTCAACTATAAAGTTTGTTACTATTCAAGCATAAAAGAATGATGTCGTTATTAATATAATTTTTTTTTGTTTATTTTTTATATATAGAATTAGTGTTCATGGGCATCCCAATTTAATGGATAGATAAAGTCAATGTGGGAGAGCAAAGCTACCGAACATTACTCAGATTTTGTCCATAAATTGAAGAATGTAAAAGATAGGCCTGATTTTATACATGAGGATAAATGATTAGAGTGGCTTACATACTAGGAGGAACCAAAAGTGTAAAAAAATATTAGAGATAGCCAGCAAAAACCAATGAACCAAGGTAGCTGGATTAGGTACATGCATGTCTTGCCATACATGAGGGTCAAAGTTGAGCATTGAGCATGCTCGAGATTTGTAATATTTATAACTTTAAAACACTTAAATATTTAGCAGTTGACCTAATAGTCCAAATAATTCAAACCTTTGCATGGTTTTACAATTTTAGCTAAACTTTTCTAATATATGCTATTTTTTGACTTAATTAATTCATACTTTAGGTCAGAAATTTGGGTCGAGATCCCAATTTTTATGATATTTTCAGGAAGATGCATGTAAAAAAAGTGGATGACCAGTTTGTTGACAACAAGTCTTAGATGATTGTTGTAAGTATCACTTATATTAATAAACATATTTGACTACTGCAATAATTTGTATAAGTTAAGTGTCAAATGAAAAATATTAGATTTAATTTATTTATTTCTAACATATTAATTTATTATCTATTTTATCACATGACCTCATGGAAAAACGTTTGATAATTGCTCTCAGCCAGTTGAGGTTTCTATGGATCTTCAACCAATTGACAATGATCCTATCTTTTTAGATACCATAGGAGGTCAGAAGAAGCAGAGAGTGTATGACATCAGCTCGAGGGGAGTGGCTTTTTGTTTTAGCAGTTATGCTTCTAGTTCCTCTATCACAGAAGTGGTGGATGAGGCAGTCGAGCAGCAAATAATAGAAACAAATGAATGTTTTGTATTTATGGAGATAGAAATGAAAGAGAAGGATCAGCAGATTACTCTTTTGAAGGAAGGAATGCAAGAAATAAAAGATGTGAATGATGAGATGAAAGAAATGAAGAATGCAATGCAAGAGTAGATGACTTATATGGAGTCATAGTTAGTGGCCTTAATGCGACAGATAGCATACCGAGTTCTAGTAGAGTATCCATGTAGGAGAACCTAGCACAAATTCACCAGCTAATGATGAGGATAACGATTTAGTTTTAGATGATTATATACCTATGTTATGTTTTTATTATAACTATTAAACTATTGTATCAAATTAATTTTTGTACTACTTTGATTGTTAATTATAAAAAATGGTTTAGCATATGTTTTTATTCATTATTAATATAAAAATATATAATGAATGTAAACTAATTTTTTGAAAAAAAATAAAATTCTAAAAATAGCTATGGAATAAAAATAGCTAGAAATTTTTTCCTTGCTAATTTAGCTAGGGAATTTTTCGTATATATTAAGTCAAAAAATAATAATTACTTCTATTAATTATAATCAAAATTAGCAATGAAAAATATATAATTAGTTAGAAAATTTCCGTCGTTCAAAAATTTGCTAGAGATATTTTTTCTCGTTATTTTTTTTGCGACGAGCACTTTAGCTTTGGATAATTTCTGTTATTAATCCGCCGCTACTCTAGTTTTACAAAGGAATTTTTTATAATATCTAGAGAAATTTCCCTAGGCACCTGGGCTTTTTTTTCTAGTGTGTAGTGTTTCTAGTTAGTCATGTGATAGCAATCATTGCTAGTTTGATTTGGATGGCAAGCTATCTACTAATTTTTCAATGATATAATTGCTCATTGGGTGGTAATGTGATAATAACTCCAATAGTTTAGTTTGGTTGAAAGATTATTCCAGGTTACTCAGCCTTAACATTGCTTTGGGTGTCTTTATAATGATGACTCATGTAATATTTTATATTATATATATGCTAAAAATCCATGAGAAATTTATTTGGTCGGTAGGCTATTCATGAGGTGTCAACTAAGTTGGGCCATCCCCGCCCGGCACGAGGCACAACACGGTTTGGCCGTGCCTGACCCGACATGGTTCAGTGGTTCATGGCATGGCCCGTAGGCACGGGTTGGGGTCACATGCAGTCCCGCACCTGCACCCACAAACCTGGGCTCCCAGCTTTCCGCACCGTCACGAGTCACGAGTCACGTGTCACGGGTCACGTCTCACCCTTTTGTGACTCGGGAGTCGGGCCTAGCTTCCTGCACACAAAGACCGCGAGTCAGGTTTGATTGGACCCGACCCATGGTCCCGCTCGATTCGACCCGATTCCCCCCCCCCCCCCCCCCCCAATGGGCAAAAAAAAAATTTAAAATGTAGCCGTTGGATCTTGCCTCCAAAGGCTATGAAGCACAATCTGACGGCCCTCATGATTCTGCCCCCTAAAATATTAAAAAAATTTTAAAAAAAACAAAAAAAAATTACTTAAAAAAAATTATTTTCTTTAATCAATAAAATCCTCCCCACCTCTCTATAACATATATGTTTTTTATAAACATTTATTCTCTCAAATCTCACATTTTTACTCTCTCAAAACTCTTGCTCATCTCTCTCAAGACTCGGGATTTCGTCATTTGGCTTGGCTTTTCAGGAATCTCAACTCGGGTTTTGAATTTTGAGCTAGACTGTGGTGCACCGTGCACGTGATCGACCTCACTGCTTTACCGGGTAATTTATTTTAAGTTTTTTTTACTTTCTCTCTCTCTCTCTCTCTAGTCTCTCTCTCTAGTCCTAAAATAGTTAAATCTAAAATTTATTATCTAGTTTTTACATAAGTGTCATGTTTAACAAAAATTCTAAAAAATGACAAATATTAGGGGTGAGGAAGAAGAAATGATACAGTATAAATATTGTATGAGAATTTTAACTTGTAAGAGTTCGTTTGGGACTGATCACCTTAAGAGGCATACCAAATTATGTGCCAAAAAATATGGTCCATTAGATCATAGGCAAACCTAACTTGGCACTGTATTTTTTGAGACTGGATCTAGTTCAGTCTCAAAGTTTACTTCATTCATATACTCCAGCGAGTTGGGTAGGGATGACATGCTCTACAGTAAATAAAAGTAACCTAATTTAGTTGAATCCAATGATAATAATATGTCTATGCTCGGAAATGTAAATATTTTACAGATTAATGCAACAGTACGATATTCTGGCATGCTCTACAACTTGATTAATTCAAATGAAATGGATCGAAGAATAATACAAAAGATAGGGATGCTGATAAAAACATGAACATGTGTGAGAATGAAATAATCGATAACATGATAAGATATGGAATTGCAAATTTTTTGCATTAAAACCTTAAAAATTGATAAAAAAAAGAAAAGAAGAACAATACCTTATTCATCATCAACATTTTACATGAGACCTTTGTGGTGCTCGTATAAGTCGGTGTTTATGCTTACCAATGTGAAGATAGTTCAAAGAGAAGAAGTTATGGAGATTATAAAGAGGGTTCCATTTGGATGAAGAAACAAGTGCGATTAATCAAGATTTCATGGTAGAAATAAAGTGGCTGATATATAGACGCACGAGCGGAGAGGGGAATGTTGGAGATGATATGGAAAAGCTATAGATTCTTATAGCCATGGTTGGGATGATGGTGTTTTGGTCTAGGTCTCGGCTAATCTGTGTCGTATGTTGCATTTTTCTAAAATCACATTGGATTTCTGAAATCACATTGGATTTCTGAAATCACATCGGATTTTTGAAATCGCATCGGATTTTTGAAATCGCATCGGATTTTTGAATTCGCATCGGATTTTTGAATTCACATCGGATTTTTGAAATCGCATTGGAATTCTAAAATCACATCGAATTTCTAAAATCACATCAGATTTCTAAAATCACATTGGATTTCTGAAATCGCATTGAATTTATGACATCGCAACAATAGTAACACTTCATATTTGGGGTTATAAAAAATATTAAATTTAGTGATGAATTTTTTCTCCAGCTAATTAGCATTGGAAAATCCGTCTCTAAAGTTGTTGCTAAATTTTCATATTATTTTATTAAAAAAACATATTATTTCATATAACCTTAATTAAATTGTATAAATATATAACCATACAAAATTTATAATATTTCATATTTTTAATAATTTATGGATTAATCCATAATATTATTTCATAAATAAAAAAATATTAAGAAATTATAAAAAAGTATTTCATATATAAATAAATAAATAAATATATATATATATATGGTTATCCATTTTAATGAATTTAATATATTTTTATGAATATAATATTAAATAAATTTGTAGGCAAAAAAATTTCAATATTATTTGATATAATTTATAATTTATAAAAATCCTAACATAACTTAAAGTGAGAAGAGATTATAAAAAAAGATATATTTATTATTTTAATAAGAACAGAATATAAAAAACTAATATTAAAGATTTTACTCAAAGGTTTAATTCTTATAAATTTAAGTAGGGGCAAAAATAAAACTTGAATTCAAATCAATGTAGGGTCAGTTTGGTAGTGCTTTTCAAAAATGTTTATAAGGTTAAAAATAATTTTAAATGTTTTTAGTACAAAAAAATATCATTAGTAATATTTTTAAAAACTCATTTAGAACCCTAAAAAAAATAATTGAAGTGTTATTTTAATAAGCACCTCGAGAAATTTTTTTTATACATCATCAAAAGTTTTTGGATATAATATAGGTGTCAAATGGGCGAGCTGCCCGAACTTGGCCCAAAGCCATGCTGCAGTGTCATGCATGAGCCCATGTCATGCAGACCCTTGGGCATTGGCATGAATCATGTCATGCTGTGCCAAGGGATTTCAGCCCACGTGTCATGCCAGGCCCAGCATGGGTGCCTGGAATTTGTGAATGGCAGGGGGGACAATGCAGTGACACACGATGGGTAATGACTCAACATGCCCGATGGGCAACTGTGACGTGGTGATGCACCCCCTAAAACCTTAATTTTTTTTAAAAAAAAGACCCACCCCAAGTCGAACCGACCCGACCAACCCTATTTGAACCATTCAAACCTGGGCAGATTCTAATCCACGGGCCGCATCTGGCCCGAACCACCGTGTCAGGCATGCCGTGACAAGCAAATAAAGCTAACCTAGAGGGGCCTGAAAAAAAAAGGGCAAGGCCATCCCAGCCCTTTTGACTCCTTTAAGATGTTATTAAAATATCTATTTATTTATACTTAAATATCAATTTATTTTATTTAAAATTTTGGAAAAAATGATTTTTTTTTAAAATTCAAATAATTCAAATTTTTTTGAAAATATTTTTTTAGAGATTTCTATAATCATAAAAGTAATTATTTTAAGTTTTATTAATATAAATATTTAGTTGTTTATTCGTTAATTCACATTTTTTGTCAATATTTTTTATCATACAAATAATTATATTTGGTTTTTATAAATACAAATGTTTATGTATGTTCATTTATTAATTCAAATATTTTAAAAAATGTTTATAATTATAGAATTAATTATTTAATGTAGTTATTAATAAGTAAATTTATATATCATAATTAAATAATTCAGATAATATTTTGTATAATTTTTTAAAATTTCTAAAATAAAAATATTTATTTTAGTTTTTATTAATATAAATTTTTATTCGTATTTAAATATTTTTTTAATTTTTTATTTATAATATCCTATTTTTATAATTATATAAAAGAAGGTGTCTTTCAAAGATTCCTCATCCATTGACCATGACAGACCTTTAATATACAAAATTATATCAAATATTAAAACAAATAATATATAAAAAAATAATTCAGTATAGATTAATGACAAAAATTAATCTTTAGCTAAATAGTTAGGGAAGAATCCCTAGCAAAATGAATATTTTTTTTGATAATTATAATTTAAAGACTAATCGCTTGCTATTAATATATAATTATTAAAAAAAGTTTACAGATAACTATTTAGCGAGTGATTTTTTTAAACTTATTAGCTTGGGGTTTATCTATCTATCTTTCAATATGTCTATCTATGTGTCTAACTATGTGACTTTCTATTTATCTATCAATATATCTATTTATTTATCTATATGTCAATCTAATTGTTTTTCGATCTATGTATCTATCTATCTATTATTTGTATATCGATCTATATATCTTTCTGTCTATCTTTCTATCTATCTAATTATGTATCAATCAATCAATCAATCTGCCTATGTTTCCATCTATCAATTTGTCTATCTATCTATCCGTTAATCTATCTATCTATCTATTTATCTATCTATCTAATTGTACATCAATCTTTTTATCTATAAGTTTATTAATATATAAGTTAATGTGTCTATCAATCAATCTAGTAGTTTGTCTATCCTTCTGCCTATATATCTATCTATCTGTGTATCTATCTATCTATCTATCAGTCTTTGTATCAATAAACATGTTGATATATCTGTCTATCTATCGGACTATCTATAATTCTATCTATATGTCTATCTATATATGTCTATTTGTCTGTCTATCTATCTATATAACTATGTATCTATCTATTTATCTATCTAAATATCTCACTATTTATCTATCAATCTATCAATCTATCTATGTTTATGTCTATCTATCTATCTATATATTTGTCTATCTATCTATCTATCTATCTATTTATTTGTCTATTAATATCTTTATATATCAGTATATCTATATGAATATTAATCTTTCTATCTATCTATCTATCTGTTTGTCTGTCCATGTATCTATCTATTTATCTATATATCTATCTATCTACCTATCTATTTATTTATTTATCTGTCTATGTGTCTATCTATTTATCTGACTATATTTCTATCTTTCTATCATTGTATACATTTGCCTATCTAACTATCTATCTAAATATCTTTCTATTTGTTTATCTATTTGACATTCTAGTTGTCTATCTATTTGTCCATCCATTGATCCATCTATCCTTATTTCTATCTATCTAATAATCTATTTATCTATTTATCTATCTATCTATCTATCTATTTATCTATATATCTATCTATCTATTAGTCAGACAATCTATCTATCTATCTTTATATCAATCTATCAATCTATCTGTCTATAATTCTTCTATCAATCTATCTATGTTTCTATCTATCTATATATCTTTTCTATCTGTCTATCTATTTGTATATCTATTTGTCTATCTATCTATCTATATATCTACGAAACTATGTCTATATATTTGTCTATCTATTTATCAATCAATCTATCTAATAATATCTCTATCTATGAGCCTAATAATCTAAATATATATATATATATATTTAAACAATAAATATATCAACAACTTCAAAAAATAGATGTTAATGTTTACAACTAGAAAAAAAAAATCAAATTGCTACAAAATTTACAAACTTCATATAGCAAGACACACATGAAAAGATGATTTGTCTTCAAGCCACACTCCAAAGTGTTATTAAATACTCTATGTTAAAAAATATATAAATATATATATTTTATTGTTATAAAATTTTAAGAATTCATATTAATATTTATAAAGATAATATGAAATAATTTTAAAGGCATAAAATTTCATATTATTTGATATCATTTATAAATTTTAAAATTTTAAAAATTACTTAAAGTGAGAAGATAATTAAAAAAAGTTATAATTTTTATTTTAATAAAGACTAAATATTAAAAAATAATAGTAAACATATTACTCAATTGTTTAATTCTTATAAATTTTAGTAGGGGCAAACATCTATGTATTTATTTTTAAATATTAATTTATTTTCTTTTAAATTTAATAAAAAAAGTTAAATTTTTATTATAATTAAAGATTTTCAAATTTTGTATTAATTATTTTTTAAAAGTTTCCTATAATCATAAATTTTTTTTATACATTATAATAATATTAATATTTGCTAGTTTATTCGTCAATTCAAATATTTTTGAAAATATTTTTTATTTTATCTTACAATGAATTATTTTACATTTATATTAGTATAAATTTTAATGTATGTAATTTAATTTGTAAAATATTGATAAAAATAAGTATACTTATTGAATTAATTATTTAATGTTACTTTAATACAAATTATTAAGTTTCTTAATTAAACATTTTAGAAACATTTTTTGTACAATCTTTTAAAAAATTAATACATCATAAAAATAGTTATTTTAGTCATTATTAATATAATTAATTTTTGTATTTTTATATATTTTAAATTATTTATTTATAATATCCTTTTTTCATAATTTTACGAGGAGAATGTTTGTTTCAAGGATCACTCATCTATAGACCATTAACATACATTTAATAAAACAAATTAAATAAAATATTAAAACTAATAAAAATTAAATAAAATAAATAATTAAATATTGGCTAGTGAAATTCAATCACTAAATCTATCCCTATGTTTGTGATTTAATTAGCTAGGGAAGTTCCAACACTAAATTCGTCGCTATATTCCGAATTTACTTATCTAGGGAAGTTTCGTCGCTAAATCCATCGATATATTCTAGATTTAATTAGCTAGGGAAGTTCTGTCACTAAAATCCATCACTATATTTAGGATGGAATTGGCTAGGGAAATTCTATCGCTAAAATCTGTCACTATATTCAGCATATAATTAGCTAGAGAAATTCTGTCGCTAAATCTGTCGCTAAATATGTCGCTATATTTCGGGATGTAATTAGCTAGGGAAATTTCGTCGATAAAATCTTTTGCTATGTTCAAGATGTAATTAGTTAGGGAATTCTATTGCTGAAATCTATCGTTATGTTTCGGATGTAATTAACTAGGCAAATTTCGTCACTAAATTCTAGATTTTATTAGCTAGAAAAATTCTATCACTAAATCCATCGCTATATTCAAGATTTTATTAGCTAGGAAAATTCCGTCGCTAAATCCATTGCTTAATTCCTCACTTTTCTGGAGTGAGATTTACGAAAAATATTCCGTCATTAATCCATCGCTAATCTGTCGCTAAATTCCCCACTTTTCTTGAGCGGAATTTACAAAAAATATTTCGTCGCTAATCCATTGCAAATTTATAATTCAATGAAAAATCATAAATCCCTTGCTATTCTCTAGCTAATCCCTCGCAATTTAGCTAGGGATTGATCCATAGCTAAAATTTTTTAGCTAAATGAACATTTTCTTATAGTGTTACATCTACACGAACATGAACAAAAAATATTATTATATAGATTGAAAATGGATAGATATATAGATATAACTATATATTGACAGATAGATAGGCATTTAGATAGTTATATAGATATATGGATAGAAAAATAGATAGATAGTTAGATATAAAGAAAAATAGATAGATATATAGATAATCAAATAGATAGATAGAAAGATAGATAGATGGATAGATAGATTGATAGAAATATAGATATAAATATAGATAGAAATATAGATAGACATATAGATAGAAAGGTAGATAGATAGATAGATAGAAAGATAGACTGATAGATTGATAGATTGATAGACATATAGATTGATAGTTGATAGAAAGATATATAGACATGTAGATAGATATTAAAATAAACAGAAATATATACACATAGATACACACATATATAAATAGGGAGATAGAGAGATATAGAGATAGATTGAAAGGTAGATTGACTAATAGATAGATAGAAAAATAGATAAAAAGATAGAGAAAAACATAGATCGATAGATAGATAGATAGACTGATATATAGAAAGATAGATAAATATATAATAAATAGATAGACAAGTAGATATGGAGATAGAAAGATTGATAGATAGATAGACAGATAGATAGAAAGACAATTAGACAAATAGAAAGACAAATAGACATATAGACAAATAGACACATAAATAGATAGAAAGATAGATAAACATTTATATAGGCAGACACACAGAATGATAGATAAATAGTTTGATACACATATTGATAACACATAGATAGATAAATTAATAGTGAGATAGATAGACAGATAGACAGACAGATAGATATACATATAGATAGATAAATATATATATATATATTCATAGATTGATAGATAAAATGATATTAAGATTGATAAAAATATTGATAGAATGATTGATTGATAAATTGATAGATATATTGATATACAGAATGATAGATTGATAGATATAAAAATAGATAGATATATAGATAGATAATTAGATAGAAAGATAGATAAATAATTAGATAGACATATAGATAGATAGATAGAAAACAGATATATAGACAGACATATAGAAAGATAGATAGAGAGAGATATATATAGATAGTTAGATAGATTGATAGACATATTGATAAATAGATAGACATATTGAAAGAAAGATCGATATAAAGATTAATAGAGGGATTGTTAGACAGATTGATAGACAAATTTATAGACAGACAGATAGATAGATGATAGATAAATAGATAGATAGACAAATAGATAGATTGATAGATATATAGATATATTCTTTTTCAAATAGATAGATAGACAGATAACTAGATAGATAAACAAATAGAAAGATAGATAGGTAAATAGATTGATATACAGATAGATAGATAGATTAATATGTTGATAGAAAGATAGATATATAGATAGATAGATATACAAATAGATAGAAAAGTAGATAGATAGATAAATAAATAGATAGATAGATTGATTGAAAGATAGATAGATAAATAGATAAAAATAAAGATAATCAAATAGATAGTTAGATAGCTAGATTGATACAAAGATAGATAGATTGATAAACAGACAGACAAACAGAAAAATTAATAGAAAGATAGACAAATAGGTAGATAGATAGAATAGACAAATAGATAAAAAAGTAGATAGACAGATAAATAGACATATAGATAGACTGATTGATAAACAGAAAGATCGATAGACAGACAGATAGATAGATAGATAAATAGACAAATAGATGATCATTTGTCTATCTAAATATATAGGCAGGTAGATAGGTAGAAAGACAGTCAGGCAGGTAGACAGATAGACACACAAACACACAGATAGACATACATGTAGATTGATATTTAGAAAGTCAAACAAATAAATAGAAATATAAATAGATAGGCAAAAAAAAAAGAAAAATAGACATTTAGATAGATAGTTTAATAGACAAATTGATAGACAGATTGTTAGAGAGATAGATAGATTGATTTATTGATTGATTGATAGATAGTTAAATAGATATACACACACATAGAAAGAAAGATAGATAGATAGGCAGACATCCATGTAATAAGTCAGTCAAGCAGGTAGACAGATAGATAGATAAACATATAAATATACAGACATGTAGATAGATAGTCAGAAAGTCAAACAAATAAATTGAAAGATTAATAAACCACTACAATAAAAATCCCAAATAGCTTGGGAATTTTTCTTAGCACAATGGGTTATTTTTATCGCTAAAGTGGATATAATGATGGAATAATGATGGAACCTTTCCCAAGCTAAAGTGCTCATTGCTAAAAAATAATGAGGGAAAGAGTCCCTAGCTAAAAAATTTTAGCGATGGAAAATACCCTAGCTAAATTAATAATTTCCCTATTTAATTTTTACCTTAATTTGAAGCTTCAGAAAATTTCCTAGCTAAATTAGCAAAAGAAAAATCCCTAGCTAAATTACCAAGGGAAAATCCCCAAGTTATTTTCATTCAAAAACTATTTTCACTATTTTATTTTATTTTTCAAAAAATTTAATTAAATAATTTCATGTTTTTATATTAAATTGAGTAAAAAAAACTATAAATGATAATTTATAATTAAAAAAAATTATAATTCAGTTAATATATTATTCTAATACAATATTTTACATAGTTAAAACAAAAATATAACAAAATTTTAATATATCTTATTTATCAATGTATCTAATGATAATGTATAAAGTTTAATCTATTTGTGAAATTGACATTTCTTTCTATCCCCCAGCTATTCTGGTCACCATCTTTCTGTTCCAACAAAGCTATCCTAGTTGTGGTGTATCATGTCTAGTAAAAAATCCCTTCACTTCTACAAGCTTCATATGGGGAACATTGCGGTACCATATCTGTATGAAATTTAAACTAGTCAATCAAATCAAAATAAATAAATAAAAAAAGTTATGTTTAGATAAATATATAATATTGTAGTATATATGTACATTTATACTATAGTGTATATATACATATATACTACCATTTCACTAGTTAGATAAATTACTATAGTATATGTACATATATACTCAGTATATATGCACATATAATATTGTAGAATTATATGTACTTATATACTATAGTATATATGTACATATATACTATAGTATTATACGTACATATATATTCAGTATATACATACATATATACTCAATAAATACATACATATGTACTTGGTATATACGTAGATATATACTTAGTATATACATATATATATACTCAATATATATTACATATGTACTATAGTATATATGTAAGTATATATTGCAATATTATATATATATATATATATATATATATATATATATATAATCACATAGCCTCAGATGATACAAAACTACAACAAATTAGTATTATCCCATTTATACTTCACAAAGATGGCACAAAACTTCACTATTAATATAAATAAGAAATGCAAAGATTATTTAAATTTAGGAAAATATCCCTGAAATCTCTTAGAGGAAAACCTAGAAGACAAGCCACAAGCCAGGCTTAGTGCATCAAAGTTTGCATCTTGCCTCCTCGTAATCAGAACTCTTTCCCAGTCCCAAGGTCTATAAGTGTGTTGTGTTGCCCCGCCATGACTGAGCTGACAAGCTAACAAAAGAACTGACAGATGAAATAGAGATTGATCGTCAGTAATGGTAACCATCAACACAACAATAAGAAACGTGAACATAGAAAAATGGAGCACTCTACCATGCTCATGTGCAACACAGGATGATGAAAATATTTTTTGCATAATAAGTTTGAATACATATTTTCTACGCAACCCTTGTTTTGCATAGTTAAAACAAAAACATAATAAAATTTTATTACATTTTTTTCATCAATGTATCTAATGACATTGCATAAAGTATAATCTATCATGAAATTGACGTTCCTTTTTCTCACCCATCTTTTATGATCACCATCTTTTTGCTGCGACAAAGTTATCCTAGTCGTGGGGCATCATGTCTTTTGAAAAATCCCTTCACTTCTACAAGCTTCGTATAGGGAACATTATTGCATCATATCTGTATGAAAATTAAACCAGTTAATCAATTCAAAATTAATAAATAAAAAAAGTTCTATTTTGATAAATACATAATATTGTAGTATATATGTATATTTATGCTACAATGTATATGTACATATATACTAGCATTTCACTAGTTACATATATTACTGTAGTATATGAACATATATACTCTATATATATGTACATATAATTATGTAGTATTATATGTAAATGTACTATAATATATATGTAGATATACTGAGTATATATGTACATTATACTATAGTATATATATATGTATATACTATATTATATACGTATGTATATACAGTGGTATATAAGTACGCATAACTATAGTATATAGGTACGTATATACTACAACATATAGTATATATGAACATATATACTCATTATGTACGTATAAGAGATATACTAGTATTTCTCTTATCTGCACATATAAGAGGAACCTCCCATTGAACCGAGAAACTATTTCAGAGTGCAATTCTTTTTTAAATCTCTCATTAAAGTCCTAACATGTCAGGAACAACAGAGACATTCTAATTCAATGATCAAATAATGCATATAATGTTTTCGTGTAAGTAAATAATGAGCAATGAAATGTAACTCAACATGACCATGGTACCCAAACTCATGAGTGATGGTTTGGTTTGAAGAAGTAAAATAACTAGACCTCTGCCTTCCACTATTTCGATCATTCTTGCAAGAATATTTGGAGTTAAGGCTTCAAAATCCTACATTATTGCAAGGGGAAAAAAGGAGTTATTAGCATTGATGAGAATCTTAAACATAGTATCTAAAAAGAAAAGAAAAGTAGAACTCACAAAATACACATGCCATAAGTATTTTCTAAAATTCTTTCAAAATCCTTGTACAAGCAAAAGGAAACAACTCTACTTTCAAGAAACAAAGTGAAAGAATCAGTTTTTTCTGGGTCAATCAGTCTCTTCATCATTAACTATTTAATCTACTTTGCCAGTTTTCTCTTGTGGCATCATCATGCAAGCATCAAATTCAGACGAAATTAAAAAACTAGTCAAATTTTTTAGAGATCATGGCATCAAATTTAGTATATACATACATATATACTATAATATATATGTACATATATTAGTGCATTCTATATGTAATATATACTACAATATTTTATGTACATATATACTCAGTATATCTACATATATACTAAGTACATATGATATTGAGTATATATGTACATATATACTGTAGTATATATGATACTGAGTATATATGTACATATGTACTATAGTATATATGATATCGAGTATATATGTACATATGTACTATAATATATATGATACCGAGTATATATGTACATATGTACTATAGTATATATGATACCGAGTATATATGTACATATGTACTATAGTATATATGATACTGAGTATATATGTACATATATACTATAGTATATACATACATATATACACACATAAATATAATCACATAGTCTCAGATGACGCAAAATTGCAACAAATTAGTATTATCACATTTATACTTCATAAAGAAGGCACAAAACTTCAAAAACTAATCTTTCTAGTTTATCTAGCCATCTCTCATTTATTGCAGTGCAAGAGAAGTGTTGGAGATAATGCATTCGTGGGGATTGAATGAATTGTTGGCATTAACCATTAAGTTGTTAAGATCACTTCCTGGTAAGAAAGGCTTCGTGTCTTGGTCTCTCATGCTATGGATCAGTTGTAGACAAAGATGCCCCTGGAAAAATAGCTTGTAATAGCCATAGTTCCTCATGTTCAGCCCATCGTCATCCTTGAAACTACGAACATGCAAGAGAAGGAGAACAAGCAAAATGAACACATTTAATTGAATTTCATTAGCAATCGTAATGGCTATTAACATTTCAATAGTTTAATTCACAAAATGACCGATAATAAGTTGTCATAGATCTGAACAGCGACAACGTAGAACTACACGAAATAAGAGTGTCTAGAACAAACTTGCATCTATGTGGGACTAAAATTTTTGTTCAACTCACAACTTCAGAAGCTAACGTACTGTTCCTAGCACCAAGAGGACCAGCCAAGCCTTTTACATACCTATAATAGGCTACAACTCTACCCAAAATATTTGAGTACACTCAAACATATTCATAGATATATAAAAATAATAATTATAGACATGAACAAACAGAAATCTAAGTTGATAGTCACACAACTTCAAAAAATATCTAAAAGATGTTCAGAAATGATGTTTAGAGAGAGAGTGTGTGTGCAAAAAATAAAATGCTTCAGGAACAATGAAGATAATAGAAGCTTGGCCTCCTTTTGATCCAGTAGAGATAGCCAGAGATGGGACCCATGCATAGGAAGGACCATGACAATGTCTAAAGGCTTTGAATCAAAATTTTTTCATGCATCTCTCATCTGATGTATAGCAAATAATAATCATTAGGTTAATTGGTAAAGCAAAGAATAAAACTAGAATAAAAAAAATTGATACCTCAAAAAATATATCATCTTATTTTGCTACACATAAATAAAAATCAAAAATAGTTCAAAAATAATTCTAATACTAAATCATCCTCATAATTAATTATTGAATGTGTGTTAGCCTCTCTTACAAGGTTTTGCAGTTGAATCTCGCAATGCTATTTCTCGCGTCAATGCTGCTAACTGTGACTCCATATAAGATATCTACTATTGCATTAAATTATTAGTTTTTTTCATCTCATCATTTATTTCTATAATTTCTTGCTTTTCTTCATTCAAATGAGTAATCTACTTATCCTTCTCTTCTTTTATTTTTTATATTTCTTCTTTCAAATGAGTAATCTTCTCATCATTCTCTTCTTTCATTTCCTGCATTTCTTCCTTCAAATGAGATATCTACTCATCATTCTCTTTCATTTCGGTCTCCATAACTTCAAAACATTCATTTGTTTCCATTACTTGTTGTTTGACCATCTCATCCACCATTATTGTGATAGATAAATTAGAAGCACGACAGTTACAATAAAATGCCACTCTCTTCGTGCTGATGCCATACACTCCATTGCTTCTTATGACCTCTTATGGTCTCCAAATAGATAGGAACATAGTCAATTGGTTGAAGATTGATAGAACCCTCAACTTATTGAGGAGTAGCTGTCACACGTTCCTCAATTAGTTCCTATGATAAAATAGAAAAAAATAATATTATAGATATACATAAAATAAATTTAATATTTTGCATTCCAAACAACTTTCAAAATTTAATGTAGTACTATAAAAATTTTATTAATATAATAGATTCTTATAGTAATCATCGGAAACTTATTGTCAACAAACTGACCATCTGATTTCTTCACATGCATCTTTCTAAAAATCTCATAAAAATTGAGATATCGACCAAATTTTTCAGCCTAGAGTATGTATTTATTAAGTCATAAAATAACAATTATAAAAAATTTTAACAATATTAATAAAACCATGCACAGATTTTATTTATTTAGACTATTAGGAAAATCACTATATATATAAATGTTTAAAATTTTAAAATTGTACCAAATCTTGAGCATGCTCAATGCTTGACTTTGACCTCCTGTGTGGCGAGGCATTTCTGTACCTAGTCTGGCTACCTCTGTTCATAGATATTTGCTAGAAATCTCTGATTTTTTTTTCACATCTTGCTCCTCCCAATACTTAAACCACTTGGGCCAATCATTCTTGGATATAAAATCCGGCCTTTCTTTATATTCTTCAATTTATAGACCAAATCAGAATACCATTCAGCATCTTTGCTCTCGCACAATGACTTTATCTTTCCATTAAATTTGAGTAGCCATGTGCATAGATCCTTTATATAAAAAAATCTCAAAAGAATTTATATTAATAACAAGAGCATAATTATTTACTGCTTGAATAATAATTAACATAATAGTTAACTAATTAGATAATTAATTTTCAATTCTTTTGTTTCATTATTTTTAATTGAAAGTCATTAAAATCTAACTCTTTTGTCGATTCAGAAACTTTCTTCCATGAGAATTCTTTAGAATCAATTTTTTTCTTGAAAGACTTTTTAATTATAGCCGAATACTTATTAGATGGAATAAAACTATAAAAATAAATAAATAACATTGAAAAAAAATAAATCATAACTATATATAAAAAAACCACTAACAGAAACATCATAATTTTTTATTCAAGTAATATTTATATATTTCTTACACCTCCAATCCACAATCACAATTACTAACTTAGCACTAAATGCAGAGGAAAGCACAACATTTGATGATGTCAATAGTTTTGTAAATGGGGGAGCTATTGGTATAAAATGTGATGTAGAAGATAGTAATGTACAAAAAAGTGTGTGCATGAAGGAAAATGGGTGGTAGGCTTATATCTGATAAAGCTGATAGTAAATGTGTCAATGATGGTGATGGTGATGGTGATGGTGAAGGAAATTGAGATGGTGATTGTGATGTTGAAGTCTGGATATGGTGGGTATGAGATGGTACTAAATTTGCTACATAGTGTAAAATACTAGATGAATTTGGTCCATTACTACATCCACGTTCACCTCTACCACGACCATGTCCTTTAGGTGCCATTTGTTGTACAAAAAATAAAAACATAGATCAAATAATAAAGATATGATGAACAACCATGCATTTTAGAATAAAACACATAAATAGATTTCAAAAAAATATAAAAAGTCTTTGATAGTTTAATATTATAATATAATTATAATAGTTTAATTATCGGCATCACTATCATCCTCTAATGAATCTTCTGATATCTTGTATGATTCTGATGGAAGTTTTAACTCATTTTCAGATAGAAATCGATCATCTTCATTTTCTATTGGGCCACCATTTGAGTCACCTAAATTTTCTAGATCTTCATCTACATGCACAGACTCAATATTATATATGTCATCTTCTTGGAATGCCAATACAATAGCTAAGTTTGCACATCTTTGTTTTAGATGTTGGTACTTCAAAATTTGATCAAGCTTTAATTTTACAAATCATCCACCAATCATTCTTATCATGAGATAAACTTAGATATGTACAATAAATATACTTTAGTAGCTTGAACTGGCATAATAAATGGCTCATTCGATTAAATCTGTGTTTATGGTTAACATACACTAGCTTATAATTCGAATGAATCTTTGCACCCACATTTTGGGTATGATAAAACCACTCATACTTTAATATAACATTCATGTTATTTTGGAGTCCAAGATACTCCAACTCAATAACTTTTATGAGTTGTCAATAATAATCAATCTCATCTGCACTATAACTTTAGCCTTTAATACATATAATACTACAAAAGTGGTTATACATATATAGTTATACACATATAGTTAAACAAAATGTTTTATGTTGTTATACATGTAATTATAAATATAGTTTCACGTGATTATACATATAGGTACACATAGAGTTATACTTATATTTATACAAGTAGGAAAATACTTTTTTTTCATATAATTTTATATATTTATAAATATAGTTCTGTATTGGTATAGATATAGTAACATACATTTTTATATACTAATATATAAACATGTATATTAAATATATGTTGTAAATTATATATTTAAATATAGTTATGTATAAAGTTTTTATAGTTATACATATAGTAAGATACAATTATTTATAGTTATATGATATTATACATATAGTATATATAGTTATAAATAGTTATATAAAGTTAAAACAAATAGTTATATATAGATATATTCATACAAGTAGTTATAAGTAGTTATACATAAATGTATATAAAGTTATAAACAAATATATAGATTTATATATATGTATACATATTTTAAAATATAGTTATATTTAATTATATAGAGTTTTATATAATTATACAAATATTTATATATAGTTATACACATATAGTTAAAAATAATGTTATATGTTGGTATACATGTAATTATAAATATTTTTACATGTGGTTATACATGTAGTTACACATATTCTTATACTTATATTTATACATGTAGGTATATATATCTTTTCATATCATTTTATATATTTATAAATATAGTTATGTATAGGCATAGATATAGTAAAATACATTTTTATATACTAATATATAAAAATGTATATTAAATATATGTTGTAAATTATATATTTAAATATAATTATGTACAAATTTATGATAATAATACATAGAGTAGATACAATTATTTATAGTTATATGTTATTATACATATAGTATATATAATTATAAATAGTTATATATAGTTAAACATATAGTTATATATAGATATATTTATACCAAGTAGTCATAAGTAGTCATACATAAATGTATACGAAGTTATAAACAAATATATAGATTCACATATATGTATACATAGTTACAAATATAGTTATATTTAATTATATAGAGTTTTATATAGTTATACAAATATTTATATATAGTTATACACATATAGTTAAACATAATGTTGTATGTTTTTTTTTGGATCAATGCTTCTTAACCTCAAATTACTTTCAAACACAGTTATGCTAGTTCAGAATACAAATCCCATGTGTTCATGTACATACGTGAGAGGGCATGTACACTTCCAACAAGAAATAAACAACGATCATCAATATCTAAAGCCATCTATCCTATCAACAAGAAACAACAAATAAATTAACTGGTTCCATACACATTACTCACACTATTATCATTGAATGAAAATAATAATAGGCTAAAATAGGATGGCAGTCATCCAACAAATTTTTTTGTATACACTTATGCTCAAAAAACATGTTGTACTTCAAGGTTACCCATCTAGAGTCATGTCATCCTGGCCCTCCAACCAGGAGGATAACCTGAATCTTGGCATCAAATAGGTCAAGCCAAGGTTACAAATGCATGTTAGTTCTTAAATGGATATTCACCAGGTTTAGCAGGATCATGCATCACCTTGAAATTAATAGGCAAAGGAAATGCTTGAGAAACTGGTCAAGGATCCCATTGCCGATGGCCAAGTAAAGATGGAAGGGCCATACAATCACTGGGAACAATCGAAATACTTGCAACAAGTGAGGTTGGAATGTGAGTTGATGGCGGCCTAGTAGGCTTTAAAGTAGGTGGACTGAGAAGTTCATTATTTTATGGGCACCAAACGGGCATGTCATCATCATTGTCAAAGAGCTTCTTCTATGGCATTCTGTTCAGAAGAACTTGTTTTTCTTTCAAACTTAGTAGTGCATGAACCTTGCATTCACAAACTTATTTGTGCGTGGGAATCACTTGAGCAGAGACAACACTACAAGAAAATATTAATTTAGCTAGGAAATTTTAGCTAGGGATCAATCACTAGCTAAATTATAAAAGATTAACTAGGGAATAGCAAGAGATTTATGGTTTTTTTTTTGAAAAAAAAATGCCAATGGATTAGGGATAGATTAGCGAGAGAAAATTTTTTGAAAATTCCGCTAAAAAAAGCATGGATTTTACTGATGGATTTAGCGACGGATATGCGACGGAAAATTTTCGTAAATTCAGCTCAAAAAAAGAGGGGATTTAGCGACAGATATTGTGATGAAATATACCTCGCTAATAAAAGCATGAAATTAGTGAGGGAATTATCAACGGATTTTCCCTTGCTAATTTTTAGCGACGGAATTAGCGACGGATTTTCCCTTACTAATAAAATCAATGATTTAGCGATGAATTTTCCCATACTAATAAAAGCCATGATTTAGCAACGGATTTAATGACGGATTTTTCCTTGCAAATAAAATCCATGATTTAGCGACGGATTTTCCATTGCTAATAAAATTCATGATTTAGAGACGTATTTAGTGACAGATTTTCTCTTACTAAAAAAATCTATGATTTAGTGACGGATTTAGGGATGGATTTTTCCTTGCTGATAAAATCCATGATTTAGCGATAGATTTAGCGATAGATTTAGCGATAGATTAAGAGATAGATTTTCCCTTGCTAATAAAATCTATGATTAAGCGACAGATTTATCGATGGATTTTTTCTTGCTAATAAAATCCATGATTTGGGGATAGAATTAGCGATGGAATTAGTGATGGAATTAGCGATGGATTTTTTCTTGCTAATATAATCCATTATTTAGCGACGGATTTAGCGACAGATTTTCCCTTGTTAATAAAATTCATGATTTAACGATGGATTTTGAGACGGACTATCCCTAGGTAATAAAATCTATATTTTAGCTACTGATTTAGCTAGTAAATATCCCTAACTAATAAAATTCATAAATTAGTGATGAATTTAGTGATGGAATTTTAGTAGAAAATAAAATCCTTAATTTTGCGATGGATTTTGAGATGGAATTTCCCTAGATAATTAAATTCGTAATTTAGCTACAGATTTAGCGATGGTATTTCCCTAGCCATTATTTAATTATATAAATTTTTTTATTTATTATTTGTATTAAAATTTTATTTAATTTTGTTTATTAAATTTATGTTATTAGTCTGTAGATGAGCAATCCTTGAAACACACATTCTCCTCATTATATTAAAAAATTGATATTATAAAAAATTAATTTAAAATATATAAAAATACAAAAAAGAATTATATTAATAAGGACTAAAATAACTTTTTTTATGATGTATTTATTTTTTAAAAAATTATACAAACAATTTTTTTTAAAATTTTTATTTAAGAAACTAAAGAATTTAAATTAAAGTAATATTAAATAATTAATTCATAAAGTATAATAATTTTTTCGATAATTTAAAAATTAAATTAACATATATTAAAATTTTCGCTAATTTAAATGTAAATTAATTCAATGTATGATAAAATAGAAAATATTTTCAAAAATATTTGAATTGACGAATAAACTAGTAAATATTAATATTATTATAAGTATTAAAAAAATTTTATGATTATAGATAACTTTTAAAAAATTAAATAATACAAATCTTGAAAATTTTGAAATATAATAAAAATATAATGTTTTCAATAAAGTTAAAAGAAAATAAAATAATAATTATAAATAAATATATAGATGTTTAATCCTACTAAAATTTATAAAAATTAAACAATTGAGTAATATTTTTACAATTAGCTTTAAACATTAATTTTTTATTTCATATTATCTTTGTAAAAATAAATATGAATTCTTAAAAATTTATAACCATAAAATATAAATTTTTTAAACATTAAATGTATTTTATAACTTTTAGGTAAGTGCCTAGAAGACAAATCATCTATCATTCATATCTTATTATATGAAGTTTGTTAATTTCGTACCTATTTGATATTTTTTTAAATGCAAAACATAGTTTTTTTATTGTTTATATATTTATTGTTTAATCAATATTATAATAAAAAATTGTAAGGTATTTTTTTTATTTATACCTTGCTACATACACATTTATTTTGTTGAAAAAAATTTGATAGTAAATAAAATTAATGAGTATTTATATATATATATATATATATATATATATATATTGTTTATTTAATGTTTTAATAATTAAAAATATAAATATTATCCTAAAATATATATTCTCTCTCTCGACTTGATGCATCTCTAATAGAGCCGAATTCCTCCTCATTCCGCCATTATCTCTCGATGCCGATTAAACAAAAATTCATTCGAGGTTTACGTTTTAATTTGTTATTGAAACTTTATCCACTTTAGCCACGTTATCCACGTTATTCACTTTATTCACGTTATTTTCAAAAATATCAACTTTTTTCAAAAATATCCACTTTAGCCACTTTATCCACATTATCCATGTTATCCACGTTATCCACTTTATCCACGTTATCCACTTTATCAGCGTTATCCACTTTAGCCACTTTAGCCACTTTATTCACTTTATCTACTTTAACCACTTTATTCACTTTATCTACTTAAGCCACTTTATCCACTTTAGCCGCTTTATCCGCTTTATCCACTTTAGCCACTTTAGCCTCTTTATCCGCTTTAACCATTTTATCCACTTTAACCGCTTTAGTCACTTTAGCCACTTTATCTGCTTTATCCACTTTATCCACTTTATTCACTTTATCCACTATATCCAATTTATACACTTTATCCACTTTATGCACTTTATGCACTTTATGCACTTTATCCACTTTATCTATTTTAGCCACTTTATTCACTTTATAAACTTTATCCACTTTATCCACTTTAGCCAATTAGCCACTTTATCTACTTTAGCCACTTTATCCACTTTAGCCACTTTATCCACTTTAGACACTTAATCAATTTTATCCACTTTATCCACTTTAGCCACTTTATCCACTTTAGCCATTTTATCCACTTTAGCCACTTTATCCACTTTAGCCACTTTATCCACGTTATCCACCTTACCCACTTTATCCACTTTATCTACTTTAGCCGCTTTAGCCACTTTACCCACTTTATCCAATTTAGCCAATTTATCCACTTTAGCCGCTTTATCCATTGTATCCACTGTATCCACTTTATTCACGTTATCCACGTCATCCATGTTATCCACGTTATCCACTTTATCCACTTTATCAACTTTATCCACTTTATCCAATTTAGCCAATTTATCCACTTTATCCATTGTATCCACTTTATCCACGTTATCCACATTATCTATGTTATCCACGTTATCCACTTTATCTATTTTAGCCACTTTATCAACTTTAGCCACTTTAATCAATTTAGCCAATTTATCCACTTTAGCCACTGTATCCACTGTATCCTCTGTATCTACTTTATCCACGTTATCCACGTTATCCACTTTAGCCACTTTATCCACGTTATCCACTTTATACACTTTATCTACTTTAGATACTTTATCCAATTTATCCACTTTAGCCACTTTATCCACTTTAGCCACTTTATCCACTTTAGCCACTTTATCCACGTTATCCATGTTATCCACGTTATCCACTTTATCCACTTTATCAACTTTATCCACTTTATCCAATTTAGCCAATTTATCCACTTTATCCATTGTATCCACTTTATCCACGTTATCCACATTATCTATGTTATCCACGTTATCCACTTTATCTATTTTAGCCACTTTATCAACTTTAGCCACTTTAACCAATTTAGCAAATTTATTCACTTTAGCCACTTTATCCACTGTATCCTCTGTATCTACTTTATCCACGTTATCCACGTTATCCACTTTAGCCACTTTATCCACGTTATCCACGTTATCCACTTTATACACTTTATCTACTTTAGATACTTTATCCAATTTATCCACTTTAGCCACTTTATCCACGTTATCCACGTTATCCACTTTAGCCACTTTAGCAATGTTATCCACGTTATCCACTTTATTTACTTTATCCACTATATCTACTTTATCCACTTTAGCCACTTTAGTCACTTTAGCCACTTTATCTATGTTATCCACGTTATACACTTTATCTACTTTAGCCACTTTATCCACGTTATCCACTTTAGCCACTTTATCCACGTTATCCACTTTAGTCACTTTATCCACGTTATCCACTTTAGCCACTTTATCCACCTTATCCACTTTAGCCACTTTATCCACTTTAGTCCCTTTATCCACTTTAGCCTCTTTATTCACTTTAGCCACTTTATCCAATTTATCCACTTTAGTCACTATAGCCAATTTAGACACTTTAACCACTTTAGCCACTTTATCCACTTTAGCCACTTTATCCACTTTATGCACTTTAGCCACTTTATCCACTTTAGCCACTTTATCCACTTTAGCCACTTTATCCACTTTAGCAACTTTATCCACTTTAATCACTTTAGCCACTTTATCCACTTTAACCATTTTAGCCACTTTATCCACTTTATACACTTATCCACTTTATACACTTATCCACTTTATTCACTTTAGCGGCTTTAGCCGCTTTATCCGCTTTATCAGCTTTATCCGCTTTATCAGCTTTATCCGCTTTATCAGCTTTATCCGCTTTATCTGCTTTATCCTCTTTAGCCACTTTATCCACGTTATCCATGTTATCCACTTTAGTCACTTTAGCCACATTAGGCACATTAGCCACTTTATCCACTTAGCCTTTTAGCCACTTTAGCCACTTTATTTACTTTATCCACTTTAGCCACTTTATTCGCTTTATCCACTTTATCTACTTCATCACTTTATTCACTTTATCCACTTTAGTCACTTTATCCACTTTATCCACTTTATCAACTTTATCCACGTTATCCACTTTATTCACTTCTTTATTCGTTTTATTCACTTTATTCACTTTAGTCACTTTATTCACTTTATTCACTTTAGTCACTTTATTCACTTTATTCAATTTATTCACTTCATTCAATTTATTCAATTTATTCACTTTATTCAATTTATTCACTTTAGTCACTTTAGTCTCTTTAATCACTTTAGTCACTTTAGTCTCTTTAATCACTTTAGTCACTATAGTCACTTTATTCACTTTATACACTTTAGCCACTTCATCCACATCATCCACCTCATCCACTTTATTCACTTTATTCAGTTTAATGTGAATAAAGTGAATAATGTGACTAAAATGACTAAAGTGAATAAAGTGAATAAAGTGACTAAATTCGATAAAGTGGATAAAGTGACTAAAGTGACTAAAGTAAATAAAGTGGATAAAGTAGATAAAGTGATTAAAGTGATTAAAGTGACTAAAGTGACTAAAGTGAATAAAGTGAATAAAGTGAATAAAGTGAATAAAGTGACAAAAGTGAATAAAGTGACAAAAGTGACTGAAGTGAATAAAGTGAATAATGTGAATAAACTAAATAAAGTGAATAAACTGAATAACATGAGTAAAGTGAATAAAGTGAATAACGTGAATAAACTAAATAAAGTGAATAACCTGAATAAAGTGAATAAAGTGAATAAAGTGAATAAAGTAAATAAAGTGAATAAAGTGAATAGCGTGAATAAACTAAATAAAGTGAATAAAGTTAATAAACTGAATAAAGTGAATAAAGTGACTAAAGTGAATAAACTGAATAAAGTGAATAAAGTGAATAAAGTGAATAAAGTGACTAAAGCGAATAAAATGAATAAAGTGAATAAAGTAATAAGTGAATAAAGTGAATAAGATGAATAAAGTGACTAAAGTGACTAAAGTGAATAAAATGACTTAAGTGACTTAAGTGACAAGTGAATAAAGTGACTAAATTGAATAAAGTGACTAAAGTGAATAAAGTGAATAAGGTGAATAATGTGAATAAGGTGAATAAAGTGAATAAGGTGAATAAAGTGACTAAAGTGAATATAATGAATAAAGTGACTAAAGTGAATAAAGTGAATAAGGCGAATAAAGTGATTAAAGTGACTAAAGTGAATAAAGTGAATAAAGTGCATAAAGTGACTTAAGTGAATCAAGTGACTAAAGTGACTAAAGTGAATCAAGTGACTCAAGTGAATAAAGTGACTGAAGTGAATAAAGTGAATAAAGTGACTCAAGTGACTCAAGTGAATCAAGTGAATCAAGTGAATAAAGTGACTAAAGTGGATAAAGTGGATAAAGTACATAAAGTGTATAAAGTAAATAAAGTGAATAAAGTGAATAAAGTGAATAAAATGAATAAAGTGAATAAAGTGAATAAAGTGAATAAAATGAATAAAATAAATAAAATAAATAAAATAAATAAAATAAATAAAATAAATAAAATAAATAAAATAAATAAAATAAATAAAATAAATAAAATAAATAAAATAAATAAAATAAATAAAATAAATAAAATAAATAAAATAAATAAAATAAATAAAATAAATAAAATAAATAAAATATTAGTTTAGCATATCAAATCAAATTAAATTTATTATATTCGATTTAATCAGTTTGAACTATTCTACCAACTTCTAGAAAACTCACTAATATTCCACACATGTAATTGAAAATAATTGGGCAAGAGTTTCTTAGTTTACTCTGAAATGTTCTCATGATATGTGTTGTTGTGTGCTAGGAACCCCAAATCACTTTTATTTATTGGCAAGATTTCAAGTTTTTTAATTTTTGATGCAACATTTAGTAAGCCAACACATACCTTTCACATGTCAAGTCAACATATGCTATAAAATAATTATTCTTATTAATTTTTTCATAGACTTTATTGTAATTTTCCTACATGATTCATTTATATTCTTATGGTTGCACTTATCTTTAGCAAAGATTATCATGGTGTGTGTGCATGTGTGTGTATGTATAAAGATTTATATTTATCATGTATCTAACATTTTGTAAATTAAATTTATCTCAAAATTATCTCAAACATAATAACTTCATATTTATGTTTCTTGAAATAAAACACTTATATTTCTAATAATTTTAATTTTCCTTCAAAAGATGTCTCTTTGTGTGTGATTCCTTGTGATCTCTCTTTTGTTAGTGATGAGTGGACTTGTTGAATCAAGTTTAGTAATATTAAAATAATGATTTCATACTGATATAATAAGATCAACATATAGCAATGTGTCATGGACACTCAAGCTAAGATAGTATAAAATATATGAACCAAACTTTTTTGTACATAATTACTATCAAGAATAATATTTTTAAAAACAAATAGCATGGTAATAAAAATCCGAACCAACAACATGGTAGACTGATCAACAAAAAATGATGAATACTCTAACACTAAAAATATGAGTCCAATTCTCGTAGATGTTGGATAGGTTTTCCATGGTGCTATCATTTATCTTGTTGTTCAAATGTTGGGATGTGAGTTTTACCTATTCTAATTATGAAGCCTCATATCTTATATACGAGCCAAATAATAATTTTGGGTTGAGTTTGGGAGAAGGGTAGGTAGATAAAAAAAGTATAATATTTTATTCTATAACATTTTTGATTTAGATAGAGGATATAAAACTATTAAAAATATTTGGAAATTTTTAATGTTTATAATTCCTACAATGTCATGCAACACAATAGATTTTTTTCTACCAAATAATGTTTTATCAACTTTGATTTATGATTTTAGCCACAACAATGTAGTTTATTATTACTCTAACAATTCAACTTCTACCAAATTTATATTAACTATAATTTATACCATTAATAATTGTTGATTATGAAGAGTTTGGGTATCTCTGTAACGTTGATGAATTTCATGCCATACAAGAGTATTCTTCTTATGACAACATTCGTTAGGACATCCTTTATCCTGCCATGTTAATAACATTATCTTTTAACACATGGTAATTTTTCTGTGCTCCAATATGTTTATTTTAAACAATTTAAAAAACTAATAAATATGAGGAGTAATTATTAGTTGAACATTGTAGCTATTAGTTGAGTAACTTAACTATTAGTTGTAACCTACAAGCTTGAATCTAAGTTTCATGTTTTACAAAATTTGTGGCAGATGTATCTTGCAATAAATAGTAATAAAGAATATAAGAAAATATGAGAAGTATTATGGAAATGTATTTATCATTAATGAAACATTAATTTATAGTAATAGCGAATATATGTGAGTACTCTTTTATGTGAGTACACTTTTATAGTTTAATATGATATAAACATATTTACTAATTAATTTTTAGTCCATAACATATATTATTAAATATTATTTCATATCTTAATAAAATAAATATAAATTATTATAATTTCAATAACATCAATACAATATAATAAAAAAAATAGTAACATATCATAAAAATACAGCAAAATGAATTATAAAGAACATTAACAAGTTGTAAATAAAAATAAAAATTTCAAAACTATTGAGAATTATATTGTATTTTTATATTTTTTTATCTTGAGAAACTGGGATGAGATGATTCATATAGATTAAGAGTGTTTATAGTTTTTTTTTTGTATTTATAAGTGAATTTTTATTTTATTTAATAAATGATAATGTTATTTTATAATTTTTATTCATAATATTATATTATTGTGAGTTTTTATTTATTTTATTCAGTTATTTTATTTTTTTTGGGAATACTCGATATCTAAAGTTTCATCAATCATTTTTATTCATTATGTAAAGGCATGAGTTTTAGTTATATATTATTATTATTGAGTATTATTTTTTTATATCATATTTTTTTTTTCATTTTCATGTATTACTCTTCATATTTTTTTTCTATATATATATATGGACATCCAGATATATGAAAGAAATTTATGATACTTTAACAGAACATCTCTTCACTATAGAAGCAGTAGTAAATGGCCATTGAAAATAATTTCATGCTCATGTGGAAAATTATAAAAATTTTGTATTTCTTCTCTCTTTCTCTCTCTAAACATCATTGCTGGCCATATTTTATATATTTATTGAAGTTGTATGACTATATATAAATATTTGTATAACTATATATAAATAATTGTATAACTATATAACACTCTATATAATTAAATATAACTATATTTGTAAGTATGTATACATATATGTAAAGCTATATATTTATAACTTTATATATTTATGTATAATTATTTGTATGAATATATCTATATATAACTATATGTTTAACTATATAAAAATATATATAGTTATATATACTACATGTATAATAACATATATCTATAATAATTGTATCTTATTATATGTATTACTATAAATGCTTTATACATAACTATATTTAAATATATAATTTACAACTTATATTTAATATACATTTGTATATATTAGTATTCAAAAATGTATTTTATTATATCTATACCTATACATAACTATAGGTATAGATATATAAAATTATATAAATAAATATATGTACCTACATGTATAGATATAAGTTTAACTATACATGTAACTATATGTATAACCACATGTATGTATACATATATGTAAATCTATATACTCGTTTATAATTTTGTATATATTTATGAATAACTAAATATAACTTCTCATATGACTATATGGCATAGTTTGAGGAGTTTCCATTGACTTGAATGGTGTCAAGGACTTGGTCAATGAACAATTAAGATTATCAAATTCACCACCAGGATATTTCTTGGGATCGAGTTGCAGCATTCAACATTTTGCCTCGTGAAGAAAGAGAAATATCAGAAGCATTTACAAAATCAAAGTCAGGAAGATCATCGTAATCATTTGCAGCCATTTGTTTTCTACCAGCATAACCTAATGAAAGTAAGGCAACCAGATGAACATGAGGAGCTGCTCCAATGGTTTGCATGCCAATTGTTGAAGTAGTTTCGACTTGTCATAGTCTTGCAAATTCAGGGAGTGAGGATGAATCATAAATTGAAGAAATTTTGGATTGTTCTGTCATTGAGAGAGAGTTGGTGAGCCAAAGATAGTCTATCATAGAAAAAGGCTGATGATGAGAATGAGGTTGACTCATCTGGATATTCATGGAATTGATGTCAGTGTTTCCACTAGCACCATGAAGGGATTAATTAGCTATTTTGCCTATTCTTTGAGAAGCTTTAAGAGAGTTGCGAGGTTTGTCACTTAAAGAGGCAATCTAGCTCTCATATGCTTTAACAATTTGGGGTGATTATCATTGATAGTCATGCCCTTAAAAAATCCATTCTTAGCAAGTATGGTGATTATGGTATGGCTTCGAGGGTAGACATAAAGATTGATACTCTGTGAATGTTGTGCAAAGCCAACCCTTTCATCTTTCTTGTACCCTCTTGTAGCCTCTTTCATGCTTGCCGATTCAGAGTTCGTCTCTGTTCTAAATATCTCATTAACATCCTAACATGTCAGGAATGACAGAGACATTCCAATTCAACGATCAAATAATGCATATCATGTTTTCATGTAAGCAAATACTGAGCAATGAAATGTAACTTACCATGACCATGGTACACAAACTCATGATGAATGATAGGGTTCGAAGAAGTAAAATAACTAGACATTAAAAAAATGATATAGTTTCATTTTGCTGAGTAAGGGTAGAAACTGTTACCTCAAATCAAACGCTCCTACATATAAGATAAGCAATGAAGAGTAAGCATTAAACAATAAATATATAAACAACTTTAAGGGCTAGCACACTTTCCGGTGATTTGAAATCCATTAACATTAAAAAGTATAATCATAAAAAAAAACTTCACATTTTTATAAATATACAAGTGTTTAGATATAATGTCGTGTTTAAAATATTTTTATAAATGTTATATATATATATATAATTATATAATTGTAACACTTTTATAAATTTTATATAGTATATATATCACATTTATATAAACTTTATAAATATTTTATATTTATATAAAAATTTATATGTTATATGAATGTTTACAAAATTGTATAAATATTTTATATGTTATATAAATGTTATATAAAAAAATACACAAATGGATTGTTTTATGTAAATGGTGTAAAATATTTATAAACATTTATACATATGTATAAATATTTATATATAACAATATATGTTTATATAAACATATCAACATTTATATATAATGTAATATGTTTATATATATTAAAGTATAGACATTTATATATAATGTCATATGATTATATAAATGTATAAAAGTTTATAAATAATGTTACCTATTTATAATATTTTTGGAGACAAAAAAATAGAACCCATAAACATTGATTTTGTTTTTTCTTAAGTTACAGAAGCAGATAACATTAAGCATACTTTTTTTATAAAGTAACAAAAGCAGAAAAAAGTAAACATAATTTTTTTATTAAGTTACAGAAGCAGAAAACAAAATGTACATTTTATATTTAAAATTTATAAAACCCTAATTTTTTAAACAGTTAAAGTACAAAGTTTACACTAACCATTTGCTGTTTCATTAATGGCGGAGAGTTAACACCATATAAGTGATGTGAAAATAGAAGAAAGAAGAAGAAAATTGGAGAAAAAAAAAATAAAAACCAAATATTCTGTATAAACCAAACTTTGACATTGGTAATGAAATTGAGAGAGACAGAGAAATGTATATAGTATTTTGAAGGAGAAGATCAATGATAATATTACTTGGTAACAAGAAGAGTCTGAATTTGTTGGTTGCTCACATAGTCCAGTTTTGCTTCTCCTCTCTTTCTTTTCGAAAGATAGAAAAAATGTTTGTGATTGAATATGCCTTAGCATTTTTTTTCACGAAATTAAGTAATTGAATTTGTCTCTTTTATTTTATTTAAAAAAAAGACACAAAAATATACAAGTAAACTAAAATTATAAAAATTAAATAATTTAAATAAAAAAATGAAATAGATTTTTTAACCATAAATGATATTATTTCATAAATAAATTAAATAATAATATATAATAATAAAGTATTTGATATATATATATATATATAATGGTTATAAATTTTTAAGAATTGAATTTATTTATTTTTTGATATAATATGAAATAATTATAAAGGAATAAAATTTCATATTATTTGATATAATTTATAATTAATATAATTTTAAAAAATATTTAAAGCTTAAAAGATCAATAAAAAAAATGTTATATTTATTATTTTAATAAAAAGTAGAATATTATAAGTTAATAGTAAAGATCTTACTCAATTGTTTAAATCTTATAAATTTGAGTAGGGACAAAAAAACTTGAATTAAAATTAACTTAGGGTCAGTTTGATAGTACTTTTTAAAATTGTTTATTGGCGAAAAAATAATTTAAGTATTTTAAGGACAAAAAAATTTAATTAGTAATATTTTAAATAATTCTTTTTCAAACCCTAAAAAAACACTTAAAGTGTTCTTTTAATAACCACGATGAAATATTTATTTTTTAAATCATCAAAATTTTTTTGATGTAATTAAAATATCTATGTATTTATCTTTAAATATTAATATTTTTTAAGATTAAAAAAAATATGATTTTTATTCCCTAAATTTTTAAATCTTTTTGTAAATATTTTTTAAAATTATTACTATAATCATTAAAATATATATTTTTTATTTTAAATAATATTAATATTTACTTGTTTATTCATTAATTCATAATTTTTATAATTTTTTTTATTTAATCATATAATTAATTATTTTACCTTTTTAGTAGTACTTTTTTTATATGTTCATATATTAATTAAAATATCTTACAAAAAGATTATACTTTTATAATTAATTATTTAATGTTTTTTTGATTAATATATTTAATTATCATAATTAAATATTTCAAAAAAATATTTGTATACTTTTTAAAAAATTTTATTTAATCATTATTAAAATAAATTTTTATTCGTATTTATATAATTTTAAAATTATTTTTTTATAATATCCTATTTTTATAATTATATGAGGTGAATGTATCTTTCAAGAAATGCTCATCCATAGGTCATGTCATACCTTTAATATAGAAAATTACAAAAAAAATTAAAACAAATAATATAAAAAAAATAAAATAATTAAAGATTAGCAATGGAAATTATTCACAGCACAAAAGGTAGGGAAAAATCTCTAGCTAAATGCATATATTTTGTAAAAATTATCATTTAAGCTATAATCACTTGCAAAAAAAATATAAAAGAGAAAAAAACATTGATATAATGATAATGTCTTGATCTAATTAGCTAGAGAGAATTTATCGCTAATTTCATCGCTAAATTTCCCGCATTTAATTGTGGGGAAATCAACGAAAAAGTAGTGACAGATTATGTCACGATCTAATTAGCTAGGAAATCTATCACTAATTCCTTAGCTAATTCCATTGCTATATTTCCATCTTTTCAATGCAATGAAATTTAGAAAAGAAATTTGCTGCGGATAATGTCTCATTCTAATTTGCTAGGAAAATTCTGACGCTAAATGCATTGATAGATTAGCAAGGGAAGATTCGTCGCTAAAATTGACGAAAAATTCTGAATCAGCAATTTCCATCGCTAATCGTCATTAATCCTTGAAAAATATTATTTTAATATTATATCAAAAATTCCTTGCTATTCCCTAGCTAATTGCTCACTATTTAGCTAGGAATTTTTCCCTAGCTAAATTTCACTATATAAATTGACATTTTTTTTGTAGTGGACATAATGATTGACAGGTTGAAAGATATATTGATAGATAGTTTGATAGATAGATAGATAGATATATCGATTGATAGATAGATAAATAGATAGACATATAAATAGACATATAGATATACAAAATAGAGAAATAGATAGACAAATAGATAGACAAATAGATAGAAAAATAGATAGAGAGATTATTAGACAATAGATATATAGATAGACATATAGTTAGTTAGTTAGTTAGATATTTAGATAGATAAATAGAAAGATTGAAAGATATGTAGATAGATAAATAGTAATATCGATAGATAAATAGATAGAAGATAGATAGAAGATAGATAGATAGAAAGATAGTTAGACAGATAGTTAGATAGATAAATAAATAAGTAGATACACACACACACACACACACACACACACACACACACACACACAGATATATAAACAAATAGATAGACAAATAAAAAAAGTGAAATAAAAAGATAGATAGGTAGAGAGATAGACAGACAAACAAATAGGCAGATAGGCTGCCAGCCAGATAGGTAGACAGTCATGTAAGTAGATAGATAGATAGACAAACAAAGGGATTGACAGACAAACAGACAGATAGATAGACTGATAGACAAACAAACAAATAGAAAAACATATATAGACAAGAAAGACAGATAGGCATATAAACTGACAATTTAATAGACAAATTGATAAATAGATTTATAGACATAAAGATAGATAGATATATAGATAGATATACAGATTGATTGATTGTAAACATAATGATAGATAGATTGATAGACATTATGATAGATTGATAGACAGATTGAAAGATAGGTTGATAGATAGATTGAAAGATATGTTGATAGATAGATTAATAAATAGATGGATAGATAGATAGATAGACAAATAGATAAACAAATAGATAGATAGATAGATAGGTAGACAAATAGATAGACATATTATTAAAAATATAGACAAATAGATAGATAGATAGTTAGATAGATAGATAGAAAGATATATTGATAGATAAATAGATAAATAGAAAGATATGCAGATAAACAGATAGATAGATAGAGATACAGATAGATAGACAAGTAAATATACAGATAGATAGGCAGATAGATTGATAAATAGATAAATAGAGTGACATACAAATAGATAGAAAGATATATAAATAGATAGAAATAAAGATATACAAATAAAGAGACATATAGATAGATAACTAGATAGACAAACAAATAGATATATAGATAGATAGAGAGATAGACATATTGATAGATTGATTAATAAATATATTGATAGATAGATTAATAAATAGATTGATAAATAGATTGATAGTTAGTTTGATAAATAAATAGATAGATAGATTGATAAATTGATAAATAAATTGATAGAAATTAGATAGACTAATTGATAGACTATTAGAAAGACAGATTGATAGATGGATAGATAGATATATAGATAGATAAATATTTAGATATATAGTTAGATATATATATATATAGAGAGAGAGAGATAGATATATATAGTTTGATAGATAGTCAGATTATTAGATAGAAAGATAGAAATATTATTAGATCGATAGATTTTAAATATGATAGATATATATATATATATATAGATAAAAAAATAGATAGATAGATAAAAATAAAGATAGATAGATAGAAAGTTAGACAGAAAGATATTCAAATAGTTATATGGATAGATTAATAGAAAGATATATAGAAAGAAAGAAAGATAGATAACTAACATATAGATAGACATATAGAAGGATAGACAGACAGATAGATAGACAGATAGATAGATAGATAGACAAGATATATAGATAGACAAAAATATAGACTGATAAATAGACAGATAGACAGACATACATATAGATAGATAGAATGATAGACATATAGATACACAGATAAATAGAAAGATTGATAGACATATAGATAGACAGACAGATTGACATATAGATTCACACATAGATAGACAAAGAGATAGATAGATAGAAAGCTAGATTGACAAATCAATATATTTAAAAATAGATTGAAAGATACATAGACACATAGATAGGTAGATTGATAGATAGACAGATAGATAGATAGACAAATAGTTTGATCGACAGATAGATAGAAAAATAGATTGACAGATAGATATACACATATAAAGAAAGATAGGTAGATAATAAATAGATAGATAGATAATAAATAGATAGATAGACAAGTAGATAGGTAGATATATATATATATATATATATATATATATATATATATATATAGTTAGAAACATAGAAAGATAAATAGATAGATAGACAAATAGACATACAAATATTAAGATGGATAGATAGATAATTAGATAGATAGACAGACAGATTAACATGCAGTAAAGTAGGTAGACGATCATGTAGGCAGTCATATAAACATAAACACATACAAGCAAATAGGTAGTTAGACAGACAGACAGACAAAGAGACAGACAAATAGAAAAAAAGTTAGACAGACAAACATAAAGACAGATAAATAGTTTGACACATAGTTTGTTAGACACATAGATAGATTGATAGGGTGATAGATAGATAGATAGACAAATATATAAATAAATATTTGATAGATTGATAGTTAGATAGATAGATATATATATATATATATATATATATATATATATATATTCATAGATAAATATATATATAGATAGATTGATAGTTAGAATGATAGAAAGATTCATAAACATATTGATAGACAGATTGATAAAAATATTGATAATAGAATGATGATAGATAGATAGATAATAGATAAGATAGATAGACAAGTAGATAGGTAGATAGATAGATAGATTGATAGAAAGATATTTAGATAGACATATAGATAGACAAATAGACAGATAGACAAACAGACACACAAATAGTGGCCAAATAGATAGATAGTCAGATAGATAGGCAGATAGATGGGCATGCAATTAGGTCGGCAGACAATTAGGCATGGAGGTAAGATAGACATATAGGCAGACAAAATATAGGCAGACAAAATATAGGCAGATAGATAGACAAACAAACAAACAAAGAGACAGACAAACATACAGATATATAGATAGACAAACATATAAATAGATATATAGTTTGATACACAGATTTATAGACACATAGATAGATAAATTATTAGAAAGATAGAGAGATAGATATATAGATAAAAAGATAGAAAGATCGATAGATAGACAGACATATAGATAGATATGTTGATAGTTGACAAATATATAAATAGATTAATAAATAAAATGATAGAAAGATTAATGACATATTGAGAGAAAGTTTGACAGACACATTAATAGATAGATTAATAGATATATTGATAGACTAATAGATAGACTAATAGATAGACAGATTGATAGACAAATTGATAAACAGATTGAAAGAAAGATAGATAGACAGATTGATAGAGAGAGAAATAGATAGACAAGTTGATAGAATGATAGATAAAATGATAGATTAACAAATATATATAAAGATAGATTGATAGATTTTTATATAAATAGATAGACAGACAGATAGATAGATACACAAATAAATTGAAAGAAAGAATGAAAGATAGATACATAAAAAGATTGATAGTTCGATAGATAGATAGACAGAAAGATAGACTAAAAGAAAGATAGACAAAAAGTTTTATAGACAAATTCATAGACAGACTGATAGACAGATTGAATTATAGATTGATAGAAAATTGATAGATAGAATTATAGACTAATAGATAGACATATAGATAAACTGATAGATAGATAGATTGATTGACAGATTAAAAGATATATAGATAGACATATTTATATACTAATAGATATACAAAAAAATAGATAGACAAATAAATAATTTAATTGACAGATTATTTGAAAAATATATAGATAGATAGTTAAATAGATAGAAAAATAGCTAGATCAATAGATAGAAAAAAATATAGATAGATAGCTAAATAGATAGATAGATAGATAGATAGAGAGATAGATTGATAGAGAGATAAATAGATAGTTAGATAGAAAGAAAGAAAGATAGATAGACATATAGATAGAAAGATAGAAAGACAAATGACAGAAAGATAGATAGACAGAAAGAAAGAAAGATAGATAGTTAGAAAGATAGATAGATAAAGAGATAGATTGATAGAGAGATAATTAGATAGATAGATATAAAGAAAGAAAGAAAGATTGACATATAGATAAAAAGACAGGCAGGCAGGTAGATAGACAGACAGATAGATATACAGACAGACAACAGATA
>JAREIK010000055.1:1182386-1200461 GCA_029783825.1 Sapria himalayana
TATAGACAAGAAGATAGATAAATAGATAGACAGATAGATAGATAGACAAAAAAAGAAAAATATAGATAGACAGATAGATACACAGATAGATTAATTGTTAGATAGATAGATACAAATATAGATAAATAGATAGATAGATAGATCGATATACAAAATGATAGACAAGTAGATATACATATAGATAGATTGAGAGATAGATAGATAGAAATATAAACAAAAAGATATAAAGATAGATATATACATAGATAAACAAGTAGATATACAAATAGATAGACTAATAAATAGATAGACAGATAAAAAGAACAATAGATAGATAGACATGCAAATAGACAAACACATATACACACAAATTGATAGCTAGATATGTAGGTAGCCAGGTTGAAAGATAGTCAGGCCAATAGACATATAGACCGAAAAAAATGTAGATATATAGATAGATAGATAAATAGACAGAAAGTCAAATAAACATACAAAAAGATAGATAGATAGACAATAGAAAGACAAATAGACATCTAGATAGATAGTTTATAGACAAATTGATAGACAAATTGATAGAGAGAAAGATATATTGATTGATAGATAGAAAACAGATAGATAGATAGCTTGATAGATAGATTGATAGACAGATTGATAGACAAAATTATTCATAGATTGAAAGATAGATTGATTGACATCTTGTTAAATAATTTGATATACAGATTGATAAACAGATGGATAGATAGATTGATAGATAGATAGATTGATTAGCAAAGAGATAGACAAATATATAGACATATAGATAGACTAATAGTTAGATAGAGTATTAGACAAATAGACAAACAAACATACAGACAGACATACAGACAGATAGATAGATATACAAATAGAATGATAGAGTGATAGGTAGATAAATAGATAGAAATATAGATAGATAAACAAATAGATAGATAAACAGAAAGATAGACAGATAGTAATATAAATAGTTAAATAAATAGTTAGAAAAACAAATAGAAAAGTAGATAAACAGATAAATAGATAGATAGATAGATATACATTTAGAAAGATAGATAGACATATAGATAAAAAAATATATAGATAGTTGGATAGAAAGTTAAATAGATAGATAGATAGGTAGATAGATAGACATACAGACAAACAAATAGATAGGCAGCTATCCAGGTAGATAGATAGTCAGGTAGGTTTTCAGTTAGACAGAAAATTTAATGGATAGACAGATAGATAGACAGATAGATAGACTGATAGACAAACAAACAAATAGAAAGATAGACAGACAGACAACCAAAATTCAAATAGACATTAAACAGACAAATTGATAGATAGATTGAAGGACAAATTTATAGACAAAAAAAATAAATAGATTAATAGATAGACAAATAGATTGATTGATTCATTGATTTAATGATAGACAGATTGATAGTATAAGAGAGAGAGATAGATATATTGATAAACAAATTGATAGATAGATTAATAAATAAATGGATAGATAGATAGATATATAAATAGATAGAAAGATTGACAAATATATAGATAGATTGATAGACAAATAGATAAATAGAAAGATAGACAAATAGATAGACATATTATTAGAAAAAGAGATAGAGAGATAGACAGACAGATAGACAGGTAGATAGATAGATAGATAGTTTGATAGCAAATAGATAGATATATAGATATGTATATAGATACATAGAAAGATAGATAGATAGAAAAATAGATAGATAGATACATAGATAGACTGATAGATAGATAGATAGATTGATAGACACATTTATAGACATATAAATAAACAAATAGATATACAAGTAGATAGATAGATAAATAGATAAATAGACAGAAAGAAAAACAAATAGATATATAGATACATAGATAGATATACATACAAATAGATAGAAAGATATATAAACAGATAGAAAGATAGATATACAGATAAATAGATATATAGATAGATAGAGAGATAGAAAGTTAGACAGATAGATAGACAGATTAATAGATAGATAGAAAGACAAATTGATAGACATATTGATAGATGGATTGATAGATAGTTTGATTGATAGATTGATAGAAAGATTGATAGATAATGGATAGAAAAAATGATATGCAATTAGATAAGCAGATGGATAGATGGATAGATAGACAGATAAATAAATATATAGATAGATATAATAGGATATCAAGAGATTGATAGATAAATATAAGATAGATAGATAGTTAGATTATTAGATAGATAGATAGATACAAATATTAAAAGATAGATAGATTTATAAATAGACAGACAAATAGATAGAAATCTATATAGACAGATAGATAGCAAGAAAAATAGATAGATAAACAATAGATAAATAGATTGAAAGAAAGATAGATAATTAGATAGATAGATGGATAAATAGAGAAACATAAAGATATTCAAATAGTAAGATAGATAGTTAGATAAATTGACATATAGATAGACATATAGATAGATAGAAAGAAACAAAGATAGATATACAAAAAGATAGAAAGATAAATAGATAGAAATATAGATAGACAGATAGATTATAGGTATATAGACATATAGATATACAGAAAGATAGAATGATAGATAGAGATAGAGATATACAGATATATAGATAGTCGACACATAGATTGACACATAGATTGACACATAGATAGATAGAGAGATTGACATATATATACATATATATATATATATATATATATATATATATATATATAAAAGTAGATTGACAGATAAATAGATAGAAAAATAGATAGAAAGATAGATAGACACATAGATCGATAGATATTCAGATAGATAGATATTCAGATAGATAGATAGATAGATTGATTGAAAGATGAATAGATAGTTAGATATATAATGGATAAATAGATAGATAAGTAAATAGGCAGATAAATAAATTATTAGATAGATATATATAGATAGACATATAGATAGATAGATAGATAGAAAGATAGTTAAATGGAGAAATAGACAAACATACAGATAGAAAAATTGACACACAAATAGGTAGAGAGATAGATAGTTAATTAGATTGATAGAGACATAGATAGTGAGTAGTTAGGTAGGCAGTAAATCACGTATGTAGGTAGATAGAAGATTGACAGACAAACAAATCGGCATATAGAAAAATAGACAAATAAACAAATAGATAGATAGGCAAACAATCATAAAGATAGATATATAGTTAATACATAGATTAATAGACACATAATGATAGATTGATAGAAAGATAGATAGACATATAGATATAGAGAGAGAGAGAGAGAGATATATATATATATATATATATATATATATATATTGATAGTTAAATAAATAGATAGACAAATTGATAGATAGAATTATAAAAATATTGAAAAACATAGTGATAGACAAATTGATAGAGAGATTAATAAACAGAATGATAGATAGATAAATAGATAGACAGATAGATAAATATTTAGATAAATAGATAGGTAGATAGATAAATGAATAGATAGATAGATAGATAAATAGATAGATTGATATATTATTATATAGAAACATAGATAGATATATAAATAGATAGATCAGTAGATAAACAGATAGATAGATAGAAAGATAGATAGAAACATAGATAGAAAGATCGATAGATATATAGAGATATAGATAGATATAGAGATAGATTTATTGATACACAGATAGAAAGATAGACAGACAGAGAAATTGATAGATATATAGATAGGTAGACAGATAGATATACATATAGATAGATAGATAGATATATAGACAGATCGATAGAAAGATAGAAAGATAGATAGATAAATAGATAGACAGATAAAAGATAGATAGATTGACAAGAAGATAGGCATATTGATAGATAGATAGATATATAGATAGATAGATAGATAGACAGATAGATAGACATACAGTTTGACATATATAAAGACATGCAGATAGATATACAAATAGACACAAAATAGATATATAGATAGATAGATAGTTATATAGGCAGACAAACAAATAAGCATGCATATAGAAAGATAGACAAATAAAAAATTGGCAGATAGATAGACATACAAACAAAGAGAAAAACAAATAGACAGATAGATATACTGATAGAGAGAAAGAAAGATTATTTTATACATAGATTTATAGACATATAGATAGACAGATTGATAGAAAGTTAGATAGATAGATAGACAAACAGACAAATAGATATATAGATAGATAGACATATTGATAGATATATTGATAGATATACAAATAGATAAAATGATTGATAGATAGAATGATAAAAAGATTGATTAACATATTGATAGATAGATAGTTAGATTCATAAATAGATAGATAAATAAATAGACAGATAAATATATAGAAAGATATATAGATAGATAAATAGATAAATAGATAAATAGATAAATAGATAGATATAAAGATAGATAGACAGAAATATCGAGAGATAGATAGACAGATAGATAGATAAATACATAGATAGATAGATTGATAGATAGATAGACATACAAATAGATAGACAGAAAGATTGACAAATAGATAGATAAAAAGATAGATAGATAGACAGATAGATATATAGATAGATACACAAATAGATAGATAGATAGATAGACAAAAGGACATACAAACAAACAAATAGATAGAAAAACTGATAGTTATACAGATAGACAAATTGATAAATAGATTGATACACATAAATATAGATAGATAAATTAAATAGACAAATTTATAAATAGATTTATAGACAGATAGTTAGACAAATAAATAAATAGATAGATGGATTAATAGAAAGATAGATGGATTACAAGAAAGATTGATAGATAGATTGATATATAGATTGATAAAAGATTGATAGACAGATAGATATATAGATTGATATTCAGACAGATCAATTGATAGATATAAAGACAGACAAATAGATAGATAGTTAGACTGATTGACTGATAGATTATTAGATTGATATATCAATCAATAGATAGATAGATACATATACACATAAATAGACAGATAGATAGAAATAGAAATAGAAAGACAAATAGATAGACAGATAGAGATACATATAGATAGACAGATAGATAAATAGATAAATAGATAGATAGACAAATAGATAGTTAGAAATATAGACAGATAGATAACAAAAAGATAGATAGATAGACATATATAGACATATATATATATATATATATATATATATATAGATAAATAGTTAGATATAGAGATAGACAAATAGATAGATATATAGATAAATACACACACACACACATATACATTCAAATAAATAGACAGATTGATTGCCAAATAGATAGTTAAAAAAATAGATAGATAGATAAATAAATAGATAATCAGATATATAGATAGCGAGATAAACAAATAGATAGAAAGATAGATAAAAAAATAGATAGACATATAAATAGATAGATAGATAGATGGATAAATAGAGAGGTAGATAGACACATGGATAGATAGATAGATACACAGATAGAAAGACTGATAGACAGACAGACAAATAGATTAATAGATAGACAAACAAATAGATAGGCAGATAAATAGACATACAGAAAGATAGGTTGATTGATAGACAGATAAATATAGAGATACATAGATAGATAGACAGATAGATATAAAGTTTGGTAGATCGATTGATAGACAACTTGATAGAAGGTATATTGATAGACATATAGATAAATAGATATATTTATATAAAGATATATAGATAGATATTGAGATAGATAGATAGATAGACAGATAGACACATAGATAGAGACAAATAACACTACAAGAAATGCACAAATAGCTAGTAAAAATTTTTTAGCTATATGGGCTTTTTTCGTCACTAAAATAGAATAATGATTGAATAACGACTAAAATTAACCCAAGCTAAAAAGTGTTACACAAAATATTAACGAGAAAATATAATTTCCTAGCTAATTTTCTAACGACATAATTTCCTTAGCTAATCTTTTTTTTCCTTGCTAATTTTATCATAATTAAGAATAGTAATTAATATTTTCGATTGAATATATACAAATAATTCTATATCTAAATTAATGATAAAAAATTATATATCTATTTTCATTTGAAAGCTATTTTTACAATTTTTTTACAAAAAATTTGATTACATATTTTTAAATTTTTATATTAAATTAAATAAAAATATATACTATAAACAATTTTTTATGATTAACAAATAGCAAAAGCAATTCAAAATTTTTTTTGATACAATTGTTAAATAGTTAAAACAAAAACATAACATAGGTATATAATCATTTAAAACTAAATCATCATCCTCATAATTAATGTTGCATTTATACTAGGCTCACTTACGTGGTTTCTCTACTACAACTCTATTTGCTATCTGTCTCGTTAAGGCCACTAACAGTGACTCCATATAGGACATCTGCTATTGTATTACATTTGGTATTGCTCAAAAAAATTATTTCGAGCTTCCACAACAACATAATTATCAACAATGAAATCATGAAAAAAAGCCAAATATTATAAACTAATGATAGTCGCACTCGAAACACAAAACAAAAGCAAACACATGTGAATGAAAATATTACTTAAAATCTAGATGTGTTGGTTGACCAAATCCAGCAGGTAAAGCATCTACAACACGTTTATCTCTCAATTTCAAGCACTTTAACAATTCCTTTTCATTCTTTTCAGGGGCTGCATATACAAAATAGTACTTATCATCAAGCATGTTCTAGTCCTTGATCAATGCTTCATCTATAAATGCAGATAAAGGCTTAGATTTATTACCGAGAAGATGATGAAGTAAATTAATGAAAAAATAATCAAGAAAGAAAACTAATCAAACAAAATAACAAACCAAAAAAATAATTAAATAATATAGTGTAGCCAGAAGAAGTAATTAGAAATAAATATAAAAATGAGAACTAGCATTCAATGAGAAATTGAATCATGTAGTTTTTCTCGGAGATGGGTTCCTAGGTCCAATCCAACACCATGTTCTTCCCTTCAATATTAAGGATCAAGACACTCATTGGAGCCTCTAAACGTCTAACTCCAACCTCATTAGCTAACTCATTTTATTATTCCGAGACACCACACTTGTGTGTCTCATTTTCCCTAATGAAGATGAATATTTTTTCACCTTATCCTACAACTCAAACCAAGCAAAACGAGATGATGTCATCAATTGAATAAATACAAAAAATGATGCACAAACTGATTATCAACTTGTTTTTCTTAAACAAGCTTACTAACACATGGAAATAATAGACACCTGATGTGAGGTGATAACATAGAAAAGCAGTAAATTCAAATGAGAATCATCTGAACAAACAACTGGACCAAAATATAAGAAAAAGAAGGGAGCTTAGCCTGTTCATCATGCACCCGTGTTGTTGTAGTTGAGCAACATCACCAATATCAAAATGGTCACCTTAATAAACAAACAAATACCAGCAACATGCACCACACCTTGAAGGTGGGCTACAATAATTTGTGTTGGCTCACAGTAAAAGAAGTAATCTGGCATTCTTCTGGTCTCATCTGGCTCTCCTCTTCTTGGCGTAGGCTCAAACTACATCAATTTTAAGGGGAACCTTCTAGGTTTTGTAATTTCAAACACACACATATATCCATACATCTAATATCATGTTAACAATTAAAAAAATAATAAACACTTGATAATCAAAATGCCACACAACTAAAATTCTTATATAATGGACAAAAATAATTAGTGCAACTCAAATTGAGTAATCTCATCAAAAGTATCCAAAATAAAAAAAATCAACAAAAATAATATATCCTCTCAACACATGTTCATATATAAATCTCTATCTCCTTAAATGTCATTATATTTTACATTTTTCAAAAGACTAAATTGACTCTCTTATAAATAACAAATTATGATGGATTTACTATCAAAGCTAAGAGGAGCTTAAATAGAGTGTAAGTGAGAAACAAGTGCAAAATATTCATCAACCTCGAAATAGATCTCAATATGTCATGGATTTTTCACTTATCTAAGTATATTAAATACAATATTATATAAATTTATTATAAAAAATTTATTAAACTAATTATACAAATAATATATGTAATATAAAATTAGATAATTACAAGATATTTGAACTTTTTTATGATACTCACATATCTAATATATTCAAAATTATATATTTGGTGAAATAGAGTTAATTTTTTATGAGCATATGTTATCTTTATTTTAAAAAAATATACAAATATACAAAAGTTTTACATTTCAACTTTCATAGAAACGAAATATTAATTAGATTCAAATGTAATAACTTTAAGGGAAAACAATTGCATAGAATGTATCAATCTATGCTCATGGAAAATAGATCAATAATATAAAGACTTCATAGGTAACAAACAAAACTTATCTTGTAAATAAAAATAATCAAGTAATTATTTTATATGAACCTCATCAAAATTATCATAAAAAATATTTATTCACAACAAATTATAATAAGAACCTATAAGAGGTGATTAAAGAAAGAGGAAATCAAAATAAGATCATTTTAACTACTAGATATAAAAAATTAAAATAATAAAACTCATGTATCAATGTATAACACTTCACTAGCAAGAAAGCCTTTAGTTGAACTTCATTCTCATCAAAAATATAGTTGTTATTGAATAATTATAAAAACTAATGACAAGTATTAAAACAAAAATAATTATCCAATACTTTTGAGTGAATGATAAGTATATCATTTATTATGACTTGTCATTCTAAATGAGGAAGCGTCTCAAACAAGAGTTTAATATGGCTTCAAATGAGTAAAAAAAAATATTAATACACAAAATAAATAAATATGAATAAAAAAGTATTCCATCAAGTGAAAGATTAATACTAAAATGTATTTGTTTATTTTGGAAAATATTCAAAAGATAAGATCAAAAGAGTCAATTGAATTGACTATTTTTTAGTCATAATCAATAAAACATTGAAAAAGCTGAGTATGTCAAGAGATCTTTAAATAAGGAGCTCAGCACATGTGAAATTAAATTTTTCACGGATGAGTGGAAATCTCTTGATTTGGATAACTCTATTTCTTCAAATATTAGTGAGAAGTTTAAAAAGGAGTCTGAAGGATAAAGGAATCATATAATAAAAAAAATTCTTCAATCTTCCAAAAGCTCAATTTAACTTATTGCAAGGCGACTAAAGTGGGTAACTATTATATAAATCATGTATTTTTGGAGTACTTGATCTTTAAAGATTGTTTCATTCGATGGATTAGAGGTGAATTTTTCGGGAAGGGAGGGTTGATGAGAAGAAAAAAAAAGATAAATTAATTTTCATTAATTTACGAAAACTAATATATATATATATAAGTAAAAATAAATATATATATGATTGAGAGAGTTCACATGTCAGGTGCTCTCCTACAATGTAACAAGAAATAAAATAGATAAATAATATAAATATAGACACTAAATAAAATCTTAACTATCTCCTTCTGAATATTGCATACATGCATTGAATATCAAAATTAGAAGATATGAAAAAAACTTACAATCCTCCAAGTGTATTCATGATGATGTTTATAATAATTTCACTAATAAATATATTCACTAATAACATGTCGAATTCTCTAAATATCACATTAAAATATTATCAACTATGAATTGATAAACATAACAACTCCAAAAAGTAACTAATATACTACAACACACAAGTCTAATATGTAACTAAAAATACTATGAGTGCAAATAATGTTTGATCTGGTTTTTTGTGATTTACAATTGTTTTTTTCTTTTATTTTATTTTTTTCTTGCTTATGTATAAGAGCATTCAACCTATGGGATAACATAATTCGACTAGTCCCTTATATAAGGGTTTAGCTTGTACACATTTTGTTATGCGATTTTTCAAATACTCTTCTTTTATTTTGCATTGTTTCTCAACATAGTATCAAAGCCAAAATCTTATAGAATACAAATTCTTGAGTGAGTGGCTTGCATTTTGAATGTGCAGAAACATTTAATATTTTATTACAATATAACAAAAAATCATTTTAGAAATTATATGATAAAAAAAGTTGGACATATTTCTCAAATACTCTTCTTTTATTTTGCATTGTTTCTCAACATGGTATCAATACAAAAATCTGATAGAATACAAATTTTCGAGTGTGTGGCTTGAATTTGAATGTGCAAACACTTTTAATATTTTATTACAATATAACAAAAATTTATTTTTGAAATTATATGATAAAAAAGTTGGATATATTTCTCACTAAAATATAAAAATTTAGAATCTTGTTCAAATTTTAGTAAAGATCTCAACTAATTATCAACCTAAAATTGTTTATCATCAATTATTAGTTATATATACAAAAATTATCAAAGATGAAGTGCATCCAATTATAATTATACTAAACTTAAATAATAAGGGTATAATGCACCATTTTTTTTGTAAATTATTTAACATATCTTATTAGATGACTCATCTAGTACTCCAGTACTTGTTTTAAAGTTATATATTTTTTATAATATTTATATTTGACTAGATTTTATTTCTCATTTAGTATTTTTTTTATTTATCATATTAGAATTCGTCCATACAATATAAGTGTGACTATTAATACTAAATATTTTGCTTACTTGAGGAAAGACACTAGAGAAGAAAGGTTTCTCTACATTATCTAAAATATTTAGTTCATTATATAAAGATCGTACTTAGTGCACAAGCCTTCTATTTCAGCATAAGGTCTGAAAAAAGTTCATATATCAATGTCTTACCATCAAAATTTAAAGAATACATATGATAAGTCTCGAACCCAATACCTTGGACAAAATGCTTATATTGAATAAAGACATGACCTCCAACAAGTACATATATATAAAAATTTCACAAATGATTAGTCATTTTAGTTATATTCTCATACAAATATTTTAAATTCAAAATTCTTATAAGATTCGTTGCATTAATATTTATGCAACTAGATACAAAATTTAATTCATTATATGGATCAAATGTATTATCTATAATATTTAATTAACTAAAATTTATTTTAAGTTTTACTAGGAAAGAACTACAAGACTCAAAAATACACAAGAAAAGAACGAATAGAGTAATTAAATTAAATAATAAAATATATATTAATCTAATGATGCATAACATTTATTAGATAAAATATTATTAATTATTATATGTCTTTATAAGTTTAAGCAATTGAGCTTATGGATTAGAAAAAATATAATATATAATACACAAAATTCTCACTTAGCACATAATTTATGAATTGTTAATAACTTAATTATCTTACCCATAAAAATCAAAGAGATTTCATCTATAGGTGTCAAATGGGCGAGGCGGCTTAGTCTCTACCCAAAGCCCAGCACGACACGCTGCAGGGCTGTGCCCGAGCCAGTGCCATGCAGACTCTGGGTATGAATCATGTCGTGTCGTGCCGAAGGTTTTTGCCCCACGTGACATGCCATGCACTTGGGCACAGCATAGATGATCATGCACCGAGTGATGCCTGACATGGGAACGACATGGTGATCGCCGATGGGGGATGGTGGCACGACAACATAGTGTAAGAAACCCTAATTTTGTAAAAATTCGACCGACCTAACATGAACCAACCAACCCGAACCTGGGCAATTTTTGGGCCGCGGGCCCATGCCGGGCTTGCCCTCCAAGAAACCGTGCCGTGCTTGGCACAGCACCCCAACTCGGTTGGGCCCAAAAATTTCATCTAATTAGTATCGAACATGAGACCTATAACTTTTAAACAAAGATATATATTTTTCATCTTAAAAAAATATTTTGTTACCTACAAAAACACAACCACTAATGTATGGTATAATTGTTGTTTTCTAATTTATATTAAACATGCTTAGTGATGAATTAGCCATTTTAACAAAATAATTGGGTTAGTTTATTAGGTAATGAGTCATGAGTGCCCAAAAACAACTCATGCATTGGACCTAAGTAGCTATGCACATGCCACATTGTCATGGGTAACGAGTCACAATTGTCTGACCATGATCCTAGCACAAACAATGCTTGGGCAAGACTAATGGGTCTCAAGTAGCACATTGGGCTAGCCCACTCGCAACCACAAATGGCATATGGGGCTAGAGGTGTCAAACGTGCCGGGCCGGCCTGGCCCTGCACGAGGCACGGCATGGTTCGGCCGTGCCTGGGCCGGCCCGGCACATTATTAAAGCGTGCCCGGGCCTGTGTCGTGCCCGGGTTAAGGACAGCCCGTGCCGTGCCGTGCCTGGCCCGGCACATTTTTAAAGCGTGCCCGGGCCCGTGCCGTGCCCGGGTTAAGGACAGCCTGTGCCGTGCCGTGCCTGGCCCGGCACGGCTCGTGCCTTGGCACGGCACGCCGGCACAAGTCCATCCCGTGCCGGTTCACGCAGGCACGCGTGGCGCTGGCGGCGTGTCACGTGTGGCGTGGCGTGACCCGTCCGGCCGTCCGCCGTCCCCTTGCCGGCTGGCGGCTGGCCCCCTCGGCCCTCCCTGGTAAAAAGACCGCAGGTCGGGTCTGATTGGACCCGACCCGCGGTCCCGACTGCCGATACCCGACGGCCTTAGATCCGACCAATCCCAACGGCCAAAAAAAAAAATTTTCAAACATCACAGATTTTCAGCCATTGGATTCGCCTCCAACGGCTAGGGGGCAGAATCCAACGGTCCTCATGATTCTGCCCCTTAAAAATATTAAAAAAATTCAAAAAAATAATAAAAAAATATCTTTTTTTATAAAAAAAAACTTTATTTAGCCTATAAAATCTACCCCCCTCCCTATAACTTTTATGTTTTTCAAAAACATAAAACCTCTCAATACTTTCTCTCTCTCACATAAACCGTGAATCTCTCTCTCGGGCCTCGTGATTTTGATTTCGGCTTGGATTTTCGTGAAACTCAACTTGAGTTTTGAACATCAGAGCTTCCTACGGTGCACCTTGCACGTGACTAACCTCATTGCTTTTACCGGGTATTTTATTTTATGTTTTTATTTAATTTCTCTCTCTAAAGCTTCTCTCTCTAGAAAAACTTAGGAAAAAATAAAAAACATAAAAAATGCCAAATACACCTGACACGTATTTAAATTTGGAAAATGAAAATGTTAGTGTTACACAGACGTCTGTGGCTGCTAAAACTTTGGTTTCTCCTGTCATCTCAACCCAAAGTTCTAAAAAACAAAAAACTAGGAGGACTTCTGTAGTTTGGACACATTTTAAAATCATAACACAAGTAACTGTTAGGGGTGAGGAACTTAAAATGGCATAGTGCAAATATTGTATGAGACTTTTAACATGCAAGAGTACATGTGGGACTGGGCACCTTAAGAGGCATGCCGAAATATGCACCAAAAAACATGGATCCTTAGATCCTAGGCAAACCCAACTTGGCACTACATTTTTTGAGACTGGATCGAGTTCAGTCTCAAAGTTTACTCCCTTCGTATACTCCAGCGAGTTAGGTAGGGACGACATGGCCAGACTCATCACATTGATGGGTCTTCCGATCAGATTTTCGGAAGATCTGAGGGTAGTGCACATCATGCAGACTTATTTTCAGCCATCCTATCGTAGGATTCCTAGGTCACATCTAGGAGTGACATACTAAAGATATATAAGTTAGAAAAACAAAAAATAATTAAGGAATTTTTGGCATATAGTGGAGTGGTGTCCGTGACGTCCGATATATGGACATGTCACGATGATTCTTCTTATGCATGTCTCACGAGTCACTATGTAGATTCTAACTGGACAATCAATAAAAAAATATTAGGATTCACTGAGATTCTTCATCCTCATGATGGCCCGTCCATTTTTGAGTGTATGATGAAAATATTTAGGGAATATAAAATTCAAAAAAAAATTTTTAGTGTCACTTTCGATAATGCTGCGAATAATGGAGTAGCGATCAATATGTTTGTTTGGAATATTAGAGACGCACCATTAGGAGAGATCTTTCATGTCAGATGCATGTGTCATGTGATTAACCTGATAGTTCAAGCGGGTATGAAGGTGTGTTCCCCCGCGTTGGAAAATATACGCAATGCACTCAAGTATATTCGCACTCCTCGCAGACAACAAGAGTTTGGTAGTCTCTGTTTGTCTGCGAATCTTAAGAAGAAGATATTCCAATCGGATGTGAGACATCGTTGGAATTACACGTACCTGATGTTGGAATCATGTGTTGGATACGAACACGTGATATCCGACTACGTCAATAGTAAGAGTGGCGAACTTATTATTGAAGACACTGACTGGGCTTCAGAAATTTCATTTATGAAATTCCTGAATATATTTTATGACACGACGAACATGTGTTCGTCGGTTTATACGCCCACCACTTGCATTGCACTCCGGTGCATATGCAACATTAGTAGCATGTTTAGGAAGTATCGAGCGGACCCGACGCTTAGCCATATGGTTGCAGAGATGGAGACCAAGTACCTGAAGTACTGGTCCACCATTCCATCTCTTTATTGCCTCGCAGCATGCATGGACCCTAGGGCTAAGGTGGAAGGGGTTGAAAACACCCTGACTTTCATTTCCTTGTGCATGAACCTGGAAGAGCCACCTGAAGGGTTCATTTACGAGAAGTTGACAGACCTTTTCACATACTACGATACTAGGTATGGTGGTGGTGGTGGTGAGACTGTGATTACGGACACTGATACCTTGTTCGGAGATGATGATTATTCCATTAACCTAGCGAGGGGGAAACGTAGGGGTGGACCATCACATAGGAGCGAGCTATCTCAGTACTTAGATACCGATTACTGCTCAATCATATCACATTCTGATAATAAGAATCTTGATTTATTATAGTGGTGGAAATCATACGAGTCCACCTATCCCGTGCTATCTAGGATGGCACGGGATCTACTGACTCCTCCGGTGTCGAGCGTAGCATCGGAGTCTACTTTTTCTGTTGTAGTGAACGTAATTTCGGATAGGAGATCGAGATTACGTCCAGATATGGTTGAGGCCTTGGCATGTTTGAAGGATTGGGAGGAATCGAGGTTTAGCATCCGTGATCGTGTTGAAGCTGGGACTGTGACAGACACTGCAGTCGCATCCACATCCTCTACGATAGCGGAGGAGCTGATTGCCGATGATGATGATGATCCATATGATACTGATCTTGATGTTACGGCTGATGATTCTGATGATATGCCGCTTGACGATTGATGCTCATCTGCTCTTTTTTTTCGATGTTTTTTTATTTATTTTATTTATACGCTTTGTTTGTACTTTGTACCATACGTTGTGTTGAAATTTATACTTGTTTTGTTCGGACCATCGGTTTCAAAAGCATGATTGATAATTTTTCATTTGTGTAGTTTAATTTTTTTTAATTTTAATTTTTACTAACATAATGTATTTATTTATTTTTTTTACGATTTAAATTTTATTTAAAAAATTAATAACTTTAAATTTTAATATATAATCAATAAATTATAAATATAAAAAAAGCTAAACTAAATTGAATTTGATAAAAAAAAATTTTCTAATATTTGTTTGTTTTATTTAATTTTAATTTTTATAATTTTTACAAAAAATTATATTTAATAATTAATACAATAATACTCTATAACTATATGGTTACTTAATCAAAAAATTTACAATAAAAAAAAATTTAATCTGCCATCTGCCTGTCCGTCAGCGGTCAGCCCGTGCGGCGGTGCAACCTCCTGGACCCCGGTGACCCGGTCCCGCATCGCGGCTCCTGCCTGCCCGGTAGTGCCGCCTGGCCTGTATGGCCAAGGCGTGCCCGAGCAGGCCCGGCACGGCCTTGCCGTGCCTACCGGCCGTGCCGTGCCTACCGGCCGTGCCGTGCCCGCCTATATACAAACCGTGACTTGCTGGGCACGGCACGGTAGCACGATCGTGCTCGTGAAAAACGGGCCGTGCCGTGCCGGCCCGGCCCATTTGACACCTCTGTATATGTTTATCTATCAATCTATCTATAGATATATGTCAATCTATATGCCTATCTATATATCTATTTGTCTATCTATCTAATTGTCTAATTGTCTAACTATCTATTTATCTATTTATCTATATTTCTATATATCAAACTAACTATTTAACAGTCTATTTGTCTATTTATATATCTATCTATATATTTATGTGTCTAAGTGTGTCTCTATCAATTTGTTTATCTATCTATCTATCTATCTATTTGTTTTTTGTTTAGCTATATCTCTGTATATCTATTTATTTGTGTATCTATATATCTGTTAATCTCTCTATCTATATTTGTGTCTATGGGTATATGTGTTTTTGTGTCTATCTATCTATCTATCTAATCTTTTTTCTGTCATTTATATCTATCTATCTATTTATATATCTTTGTATCTTTCTATCTATCTAATTCTATATCTATCTATATGTCTATATATCTAGTTGTTTATCTTTCAATCTGACTATATGTTTATCTGTCTATATATTTATTTGTGTATGTATCTATTTGTGGATCTATCAATATTCTTATTTATATATCTAATTATCCATCTACTTATCTATTTATATTTTTATTTGTCTATCTATCTATCTATCAATCGAACTATCTATTTGACTTTCTTTCTATTTGTTTATCTATCTATTAACTATATATATATATATATATATATATATCAATTTATTTGTCTATTTGTCTATATGTCTATCAATTTATCTATGTGTCTGTCTGTCTATATATCTATCTATCTATCTATTTATCTATCTATCTGTGTATCTGTCTATCTATCTATCTATTTATCTATCTATCTATCTATCTCTTTATCACTCTATCTATCTTTTAGTCTATCATTCTATTAGACAATGTGTCTATATATCTATATGTCTTTTAGTCTATCAGTCTATCAATCTATGTTTCTATATCTCTATCTATCTTTCTATCTATTTATCTTTCTGTCAGATTCTATATTTATCTTCTATATGTCTATTTGTCTATCTGTCTATCTACCTATTTGGTTAACTATTATATGTATATATATATATATATATATATATATATATATATATCCATATGTTTATATATCTTTCTATCTAACTATGTATCTATCTCTCTGTCTGCTATTTATCTGTCTACCTATCTATCTGTCTATTTTTCGATATGTCTAAGTGTCTATCTTTCTAGCTATCTATATGTATATCAATCAAACTGTCTATTTGTCCATCTATCTATATATCTATATGGATATCTATCATATTGTTTATCTATTTATCAAATGATCTATCTATCTATCTATCTATCTATCCATCTATCTATTTATCTATCCGTTTATATATTTGTCTATCTCTCTCTTTATCTCTTTGTCTATCTCTCTCTTTATCTCTTTGTCTATCTATCTATCTATTGTCTATCTAACTATCTCTTAATCTAAAAATTTATGAATCTCTCTATATGTATGTATGTCTATCTCTCTATCTATATATTTGTTTAACTATCTAACTAACTATCTATCTTTCTATCTTTCTTTCAGTCTTTCTTTCTATTTGTCTATCAATCAATAAATCTATCTATCTATTAGTCTTTGTGTCTATATGTCTCTCAGTTTATCTATTTATATGTCTATTTATTTATCTCTGTGTTTATCTATCTATCTATCTATCGATCTAATTATCTATTGATGTAGCTATCTATTTTTCTATCTACCTAAATGTCTATCTATCTGTCTATATATCTATCTATCTATATGGGTATCTATTATATATATATATATATATATATATATATATATGACTATCTATCTATATATCTATCTATCTATCTATGTGTCAATATGTTTTTCAATTTTCTATTTATATATCTATCTATCTATCTATGTGTATTTATATCTATTTATCTATCTATCTATCTATCTATATATCTTATTATCTATTAATCTATCTATCTATTTGTGTGCCTAAATTTCTATCTATCAGTCTATATGTCTATCTATCTATCTATCTATCTATCTATTTGTCTATATGTATATTTATCAATCTACTATCTTTCTATCTATCTATATGTCTATCTATCTATCTATCTATCTATCTATCTGTCTGTCTGTCTGTCTGTCGAGGTGTATATCTATATATGTCTCATTCTATCGATTGTCTATCTATCAATTTAAATA
>JAREIK010000056.1:0-28998 GCA_029783825.1 Sapria himalayana
ATCTAATCTATTATATATCTATCTATTTTCTTCTCTATCTATCTATCTATTTGTCTATCATCTATCAATATATTTTTCCTATCTATCTATTTGTCTTTTTATCTCTTATTCTAACTATTTATCTATCTGCCTATATACTATTTCTATTTGTCTATTAATATATCTATCTAATATCTATCTATCTATTTATATGTCTATCTGTCTATCTATTTGTGATCTATCTATATATCAATATGTCTATCTGTTGTATATCTCTCTATTTATATATTTGATTTTTCTTTATCTCTATAAATATATATATATGTCCTCTATATTTCTATCTATCTATCTATTTTTTGGAACAAGCAATCAATCAATCTTGTCTATCTACTGTTTATATATCTATTTATCTATCAGACTATTTATCTTTTTTTTGTCTATCTATCTATTTATCTATCTATATTTTCTATTTATTGTCAATATTTTTATATATCTATCTGTCAGTCTATCGGTCTATCTACCAATATATCTCGCATCTTTCTATCAATCTATATCAATCTATCTATCAATATGATATCAAATTGTCTTTCAAATGTATTTGACTATCTATGTATTTATCTATCTATCTAACTATTTATATATCTATTTCTATATCTCTCCATCTATTTTTTATCTATATATCTTTCTATCTATCTATCTATCTATGTGTCTATATGTCTATCTATTTTTTTATCTCTCTATTTATCACTTTCTATATTTTTGTCTATATATCTATTATCTATCTATCAGTATATTTATCTATCTTACTAACTAACTATCATGTGTCTGTATTCTATCTATCTATCTATGTGTATATCTATTTATATATCTTACTAATCTATCTATTTTCTATCATCTATCTATTTGTCTATCTCTATATCTATCAATCTATCTTTCTTTCAATCAATCTTTCTATCTTTCTATATATCTATATAAATATTTTTCTATCTGTTTGCCTACCTATCTATCTTTCTATATATATCTTTCTATATATAATATATAGATATATATTTGTCTATCTATCAGTCCGATCTTAATGTCTATCTATTGTATTTTATATAATTTATATATCGATTTATATATTATCTTTCAGTCTATCTATCTCTCTTTCATTCTTTCTATCTGTCTATCTATCTATCTATCTTTCTATCAAATCTAATTATCTATCTAAATATCGATATATCTATCTAGTTATTCTAGCTATCTTTTTATCAATTTATGTATCAATTTATCTATCTTTCTATTTGTCTTTCTAAATTTATATCTATTTGTCTTTTTATATGACTATCTACTAGACTATCTCTCAGTATATTTATCTATTTATCTTTCTATCTAATAATTGGTCAATCTATCTTGATATCTATTTATCTATCTGGCTATGTATGTATGTATCTATCTATCTATTTATCTATCTATCTATCTATATGTCTGACTATCTCTTAATCAGTATGTCTATCAATCTGTCAATCAATTTGTCTATCAATCTGTCTATCAATATGTAGATCAATCTGTCTATCAATCAATCTATCAATCAATCAATCTATCTATCTATAAATGTGCCTATTTATTTTTTTATCAATGTATCTTTCTATCTAACTATTTATAATAATAATATTTCTATCAATCTTTCTATCTGTCTATCTATCTATTTGTCTATCAATCTGTATATCTATGTGTCTAACTATCTGCCTCTCTATTTGTCTATCTATCTTTCTATCTATTTGTCTATGTATCTAACTTTCTATCATTCTATCTAATTTTATATTTATCTATCTATCAATCTATCTATTTATCTATCTATATATCTATCTGTCTATCTATAAGTTTATCTATTTGTATATCTATTTTTCTATCAATCTATCTATCTATATTTTATCTATCTATTTATCAATATATCTATGAATTTGTCTATCTATATGTTTGTTTATCTATCTATATATCTATCTTTTCTATCAATATGTCTATCTATTAGTCTATCTTTCTATCTTTTTATCTATTTATTTTTTTCTCTCTGGATACCTATTGGTTTATCTATATGTCTAACTATTTTTATGTCTATTTGTCAATCAATCTATCTATCTAAAGAACAATCTATCTATTTATCTATCTATCTTCCTACCTATCTATTTATCTATCTATCTACCTATCTATCTATTTATCTATCTATCTCTCTTTATGTCAATCTACTTGTCTATCAATCTATATATCTATTTATCAATATGTATATTTATCCATCCATCCATCTATCTATCTATCTATATGTATGTATGTCTATCTATATCTCTATCTATCTAATTATCATTCTATATGACTATCTTTGTATCTATCTAATAATTTGTCTATCTATCTATCTTTAAATCTGTCTATTAATTTATGTGACAATTAATCAATCTATCTTTCTTTCATTCTCTCGATCAACTTATATATCTCACTATCAATTTGTCCATCTATCAATCTATAAATCTATCTATTAATCTATTTATCTATCTATTTATCTATCTAACTTACTATCTATTTTTCTATCTATCTACTTATCTATTTGATTATCAATATGAATATATATCAGTTTATCTATCTATCTATTTAATTGTCCATCAATCTATATATCTCTCTGTCTATCTATATGACTATCTTTCTATCTTTCTATCTTTCTATTTATCTACTATCTATAAATCTATCTATTAGTCTATTTATCTATCTATCTATCTATCTATCTATCAGTCTATGTATTAGTCTATCTATCTATATATCAGTTTATAAATCTATCTATAAATCTATTATATTTCTATATATCTATCTATTTGTCTATATATCTTTCTATCTATCTTTAAATATATCTATCTGTCTATCTATCTATCTATCTATATATTTGACTATCTATTTGTCTATCTTTTTATCTATCTATTTAAGTATATTTTGATCTATCAATCTGTCTATTTATCTGGCTATCAATTTGTCTATACATTAGTTTGTCAATCTGTGTATCAATCTATCTATCTTTATGTCTATCATTCAATCAATCTATATGTCTATCTATCTATCGATCTATTTTACTATTTGTGTTTCTATCTGTCTATCTATCTATAGATATATATATATATATATATATATATATATATCAAACTATCTATCTATATGTCCATCAATCTATCTATGAATCAATCTATTTTTATATCTATCAATCTATCAATAAATCTATCTATCATTCGATCTATCTATCTAACTATCAATATATCTTTCAATCTATCTATTTATAAAAATATCTTTCAATCTATCTATTTAACAATTTATCTAACTTTCTGTCTATCTATCTATTTATCTATCTATCTTTTTATATATAAATGTGTTTATCTATCTATCAATCAATATATTTGTCAATCTATCTCTCTATCTCTTTATCTAACATTTTATCTATCTATCTGTCTATCTATGTATCTATCTATCTATCTATCTATCTTTCTGTCTATCTATCTATCTATTAATCTTTCTCTATATCTATCTTTATATCTAAATGTCTATCCATTTGTTTATCTGTCTGTCTATCTATCTATTTTTCTATTTAACTATCTATTTTTTATCTATCTATATATCTATGTACGTATTTATTTTTGTAATAATCTATTAATGTATGTGTCTATCTATCTTTATGCCTATTTATATATCGATCAGTCTATCTATCTATCTATCTGTTTATTTATATGTTATTCAATCAATCAATATCTCTATCTATCAATTTATTTATCCATTTATCCATCAATCTATATATCAAACATTCTATTAATCTATCTATCAATTTATCTTTCTATATTTCTAAAAATCTATCTATTAATAAATCAATAAATGTATCTTTAATTTTGTATATTTGTCAATCTTTCTATCTATTTATCTATATATTTATCTATGGATCTATTTGCTATCTATCCATCTATATATCCCTCTATCTGTCTATCAATCTATAAATTTATCTATCGTCCTATCTATCAATCTTTTTATCTATTTGACTATCTTTATGTGTATCTATGTGTCTATCTATTTATCTATCAATCTATATTTCTATCTATATGACTATCTATCAATATATCTATCTATCCTTTAGTTTATCTATGTCTATATATCTATCTATCTAACTATCTATTTATCTATCACTCTATCTATGTATCTATCGGTCTATCTATATGTCAATCAATCTCACTTTATTTCTATATATATATATATATATATATCTATCTATCTATCTTTTTAATAATCTAATTATCTATATGTCTATATATTTGTCTATCTATATGTCTATCTATTAATAAATCAATCTATCTATATGTCTATTTGTCTGTCTATCAATCTATCCATTAATCTATCTATCAATTTGTCTATCAATCTATTTATTAATTTGTCTATCTATTTGTTTATTTATATCTATAATAATCTATCTATCTATCTATCTAATAATCTTTCGATTTATTTATATCAAAATCTATCTATTTATCTGTCTGTCTAGTTGTTTATCTATCTTTCTATCAATATGTCTATCTTTGTATCTTTTAATTTATCTATCAATCTATAAATCAATCTTTTTATCAAACTATCTATTATTTAGTATATCAATCTATCTATCTATCAATTAGTCATCCAATCTTACTATTTATCTATCTATCTATCTATCTTTCTATCTATTTGCTATTCTATCTTTCAATTCAATTAATTTGACTATCAATATGTCCATATATCTATATTTCTATTTGTCTATCAAATTATCTATCTATCAATCTTTCTGTCTGTGTGTCTATTTTTTTTCTCTTTGTCTATCTATTTGTCTGGCTGGGTGTCCACCTTTCTATATATCTATCTATCTAATTATTTATCTATCTATATCTCTATTATTCTACCTATCTATCTGTCTATCTATCTATCAATATGTTTATATATCTATCTATCTATTTATCTAAATATTTATTTATTTATTTGTCTATCTTTCTTTCTATTAAACTATTTATCTATAGGTCTATCTATCTATTTATCTTTTTATCTACTTATATATTTGTGTATTTATCTATCAATCTGTCTAACAATCTATGAATCAATTTGTTAATCTTCTATTTATCTATCTTTTTGTTTATCTATCTGCTAATTTCTCTATCTATATATTTATCTGTCTATCTATTTATATGTCTGTTTATCTATGTCTCTATCTATCAGTCTATCTATCTATTTCTTTATTTGTCTATCTTTATGTCTATCTTTATGCTTATCTATCTATCTATTTATCTATCTATCTGTTATTCTATCTATCAATATATTTATCTATCTATCTGTCATTCTATCTATCAATTTGTCTATCAATCTAATTATCAAACTAGCTATTAAATTGTCTATCAAACTATATATTAATCATTCTATCAATCTACTTATGAATCAATCAATCAATCTGCTAATCAATCGGTGTATAAGTATGTCTATCTATTTGTCTATATATCTTTCTATCTATATGTCTATCTATCAATCTATCTATCTATCTGTTTGTCTGTCTTTCAATCTATCTATCTATATATTTTTCTATCTATATGTTTATCTATCTATTTATCTATCTATATGTTTGTCTATCTATTTATCTATCTATTTAACTATCTATCTATCTATATATCTATATTTCTCTCTATCTTTCTATCTTCCGTCTATTTATCTATCTATCTATTTGTCTATCTATTTGTCTATCTATATATCTATATGTCATTATATTTATCTATATATTTAACTTTCAATCTCTATGTCTATCTTTCTATCTATCTATATGTCTAATAATCTTTCTATCTCTCTATCTAATAATCTTTGTATCTAACTGTCTAAAAATCTATCTAATTATTTGTCTATCTATCTATCTATCTGTCTATAAACTTATCTATCTATATATATATCAATATGTCTATTAATCTATCTATCTATTAATCTATCTATCTTTTTGGATATCAATATGTCTATCAATATATCTATTAATCTATCTATTAGTCTATCTATCTATCTTTCTATCAATCTATTTATCAATCTTACTATCAATCTTTCTGACTATCTTACTATCTATCGGTCTATTGATTTAACTTTTCATCTATTAATCTATCTATTTATCTGTCTATCTATCTATCTGTCTGTCTATCTTTTTATCTATCTATCCATCTATATGTCTATATATCTATATATCTATCTGTCTAAATATCTGTATATCTATCTATATGTCTATCCACTACAATACAAATCCCATATAGCAAAAAAAATTCCATAGCCATATGGACTTTTCCCATCATTAAAATATATTAATGACAGATTAATCATAGAAATTATACCAAGCTAAAGTGCTCGTCACAAATTATTAATGATCAAAAAAATTTACTAGCTAATTTTTTAACAATGGAAATTCCCTAGCAATTTTTAATTCAAAAACTATTTTCACATTTTTATTTTTTTACAAAAAATTTGAATGCATAAGTTTTATATTAAATTGAATAAAAACATATACTATAAACCATTATTTATAATTAACAAAAGCTATAAACACTTAATAAATTATTCTGATAGAATATGTAACATTGTTAAAAAAACATAACATATAGTTATATATGTTTCTGCCTTTCCGCAACTTTATTGTTCTCATCGTTTTAAGATGCGATGATTTGGACAGGTCATCTCTTCTTCTTCATCATTGTATCTAATGAAAATGCATAATGCATAATTTGTCAGTGAGATTTATGTTGCTTTCTCTGCCCCAACTCCTCTAGTCACCATTTTTCTGTTACTAGAAATCTATCTGTGCAGACGACTTTGATTACATCTCAAATTCGTGGGGAAAACTCACCTTCATAAAATGTGAATCAAAGCCTATTATGTTTTAATTCAATCACATCACTCTCATCAAAACAAATTTCTAATATAATCAAGCAAAAATATAGTCATATAGTACAATCAAACTTAAAATCCCACCAGCCAACATCAATCCCTTGTGCATTTGTTCTCTACTTTCTGTGAACCTTAACCAAGCTTATTTGCATGGATGGACATGTATAACTCTATGAAAATATCAACCTGCCACATGTTTAATGCAAGTGTAAAGCAATCCAAACATTTTAATAATAATAGAGAGTGGATTCACAAATGCACAAGGGATTTGAAAACATAACCTTTTGTTGCTTATGACTGATACCTGTAATGATTTTAAAGAGTGGACACAATTTCCATCGCATGAATTCAACAGTAACTCATGCATAACTTGTTAGCTCATTGAAACATATCTAGAGTAGAAAACACATCCTCAAAATGATCAAATACATAAATTAAATAATTAAAACAAATTATGAAGTTACAGTTCATCTTTGGAATCATCACCATGTACTTCATCTGCCACCTCGCTAGGATTTGTTTTCGTTTCTCATTCAGGAACCATTTTTTCGGCAGCATCATCTTCAACAACTACATTAGGGTTTGATGTCAATGCTAGACATTGACTTGATGGAATTGTATATTTGAGAGCAAATCCGTTAAGATCATCAAGGTTGAAACCACTATCCATTAAAGTCGTCTGGTACATTAGACTGGCTGTTTATTCAAGATATGGTTTGGCAGGAAGAGCATGGGAGGTTAAGATAATGCAAGCCCAAGATATATATCAACCCACTTGTCTCCCATCACAAGATTCTTGTTCCCAAAAGATGATGACAATATTCTTGATTAAGTGATTGAAGATGGGATATTGGTTGAACTTGCAAGGCACGATTGATGCAGATGCAATAAAGAAAAAAATTAAAAACCAAGCCAAGGGTGCTGTTGGTTCTTGGGCTATGAAAGCACCTAAGAGAATGAATGGTAAAAAAACAAAAAAAAAATGAGATACAGCAGGTGGATAACAGAAGAGGCAGAAGAGGAATGAGATTTCAATCAAAGTAGTGAATGCTGCTCTGGTCAAAATAAGATTCCAATGAACAAAGGCATATAAATAGAAATACAACTTATTAACTTCAATGAGCCCATGGCCTGTAGAAAGTTTATCAGTAAGCAACTCGTAAATAGGAATTGATGTATTCTCTAAAGTTATTTACAGCATATGGACTCACAGGAATACTTACGATCAACATAATGTTGAGTAGAGAACACCATCAATTTCTACACAGATAACACACCAATATTAAAAAAATAAAATTAAAAAGCACATAGCTTCATTGCACTAATGAGCTATGTAATTCCTCCACAGGTAGATGGGGTGGCAATTGATGTTCCATTCATCAACATGTGCTTTTGGAAAGTCCATAAGGGCACTAGAGCCATAGCACCACCAGGAGCACTTATGTCGACCCCAAAATCATCATCAGCTATTGGCCCTCTGCTTGACTTGCATCCATCTTCAATTTTTAAAAGCTATAGATCATACTTCATTAAAAAGATCAAAAAAATGATTATAATATAGAAGTAAAGTGGGATCACCATAGCTCATGTTGATGAGATCACATTTATGCTACATAAAAGCAAGTGTTTTCACCATGTGAATATCATTATCTAGAGTAAATATGAATGAATAATAAAAGTTAGTTGACCTCCACTGCAACTATCAGAGCCCATGCCAAGCAAATCCCTATTTCCATTCACCCCAAGCGTGAGTCTCCAATATTGCATGATACTAGTTGTGCCCCATATGCAACTCCATTGAGCAATGACTCCTTATATTGAAGAGAGAGATGGGGTTGTAAACCCACCATGAAGGAATAAACCAATAGCAACATGTGTACCATGAGCAGCGAAATCATTTATGATGCTCAGAGTATTTTCCTCATCATAAATATTAAGAAAAATGTACAAACGTCTAGCTTGCTTAATATTCCAAATTTACTTTCCTCCCTGAAAGTGTAATTCACATCACAACCCAACCCAATGATGTCCATTTGTAAGAAAACTAGGCACTAATAATCCAGAAACAAAGAACATATGAAGCTAATTGCTATATATATTCCATGGATTTTAAAAAAAAGCTTTAAAAAGCAATGAATTTTAAGATGTATGATGCAAAACTTCAAAAGAAGCAAAACTAGTAAAAAAATGGTAGTTTATAAATATTGTCTTTCATACTATTAGGGTTTATATTTTTTTAATTTTTTAATTACACATTTATGATTATGAGTTTGTATGAGTTTTTTATGAGTTTATTATTAACATGAAATCAAATGGAGATGTACGAGCATGCAATAATAGGGTGACACATCATGCGGCAGTCTGGCATGCAATATTAGGGTGACACATCATATGGTAGTTTGGCATGCAATAATAGGGTGACACATCATATGACAGTCTAGTATGCAATAATAGTGTGACACTTCATGTGGAAATCTAGCATGCACCACATGAAAGTCAGCCATGTGCTAGTGGCAGTCTGGAATGCTCCATGTGCAAGTGTGCAGCAGTTTCAATGCATATGTAGTGTGACACAAATCAGGAGGCTCTGTGGCATGTGCCATGTGATAGTGTGCACAGTGGATGCGTGTGTGGAAAGTGCTTTGCTTTGTGAGGTAGTGTGGGCAGTGATGCATGTAATGTGTTATGGTAGTGTGCAAAATAAATATAGTGCTGAAAAATTAAAAAAAATATAAAATAATTTAGTGTGTGGGTTATATTTTGGCTGATATATATTTTCGCTACACCAATTTGGGTTGGCTCACACTAAAAGAAGTAATCTGACTCTCTTCTGGTCACATCTAACTCTCCTCTTCTTGGTGTAGGCACAAACTGCATCAATTTAAGGCTCAAACAGCACTAACACAAACAAAAACTCTCATTTCACAGGCAAAAACATTTCAAAAAACAAAAACAAAGACAAAATTAAAATCAAAATCAAAAAAAAATCAAAATCAAAATCAAAATGCAAAATCTATTTGAACATGTGACACTTGAAGTCATTAACTTTCAAAATCGATGCCATGTTTGCACTGCAAATATCCTACAAAGAATCATGGTTAGGTTAGTGGGTCAAGCAAAGAATAAAACTAGTATCAAGAAAAACAATGCCACCAAAAAAAATCTCCTTCTGTTTAGCTACACATAGGCAAAAATCATGTGTCCACAAGTTGCTCACTATTCCTTCTTCAAGAAGTGAGGAGATAAGAACTTTGAAACTGCAAATCCAGTGAAAGACTTATGTTGGAGTAGCTCTTTCAACTTATCATCGAATATTATTTTCCACCTATCTGATGGATCCTTTTATAAAACATGAACATTTAACTATTAATTGAAATTAAAGAATTGCACCCTGGATTCTCATCAGGGGGAGGTGAAGATGATGGATGTTGGCATACCTATAGATTATTTTTTTATATCACACATCTTCTTTACAACATCAGTTCGAAAGTATGCATCTTCACCTGTACCAAAAAAATTCTATGAGAGCATATGAAAGAGGAACAGAAAGCCAAAAATCCATAAGTTTTCTTCTTCTCTTGTTTCTCTATCAGCTTTGATTAATCATCCAAAGCAATGAAGCAAAATATTTGTTTAGATACATTACAAATTGACTACACCATGACATATTTAACCCTAAAAAACATTTACCTATCTCATCTTCTTCCTCCTTTTTCTTCTATTCCTTGATCTTTAAAATAAACAAAAACCAAAAATAGTTCAAAAATAATTTTTATGCAAAAGCTTCATGGTTAAAACATAAATATAACATAGTTTCATCATCATTTAGAACAAAATCATCCTCATAATTAGTTGGTGCATTTGTGCTAGCCTCTCCTACGTGGTTTCACTGTTGGAACTCGGAATGCTATCTGTCAATACAAGGCTACTAACTATGACTCCATATAGGGCATCTGCTATTGCATATCAATATTACTTTCTTTCATCTCAATTCACTTATTTCATGTCTTGTATTTCTTCTTTTAAATGAGTAATATGCTCATCTTTCTCTTCTTTCTTTTTCCTGCATTTCCTCCTTCAATTGATAATCTGCTCAACCTTCTCTTTTATTTCTATCTCCATAACTTCAAAATATTCATTTGTTTCCATTACTTGTTGTTCAACCGCCTCATCCACCACAACTGTTACAGAGGAATTAGAAGCATGACTGCTACAATAAAATTCCACTCCCTTCAAGTTGATGTCATACATGTACTACTTCTTCTGACCTTCTATGGTCACCAAATTGATAGGATCATAGTCAATTGGTTGAAGATCCATAGAACCTTCAATTGAGAAGTAGCTGTCACATGTTCCTCCACAAGTTCATGTGATATAACAAAAAAATACTGTTATAGATATACATAAAATAAATCTAATATTTTTCATTCCACACAATCTTCAAAATTTACTATAGTATTCTAAAAATTTATTAATATAACAGATTCTTACAGCAATCATCTGAGACTTGTTATCAATAACACTCCATTCGCTTTCTTTACATGCATCTTCCTGAAAATCACATAAAAATTGTGATATAAATCTGATTCTCCAGCCTAAAGTATGTATTTATTAGGTCAAAGATTAACAAATGCTAGAAAAGTTTAGCTCTCATAATTAAACCATGCACATATTTGATTTATTTGGACTATTTGACCAACTACTAAATATATAAATGTTTTAAACTTATAAATTATACCAAATCTCTTGTGTGCTCAATGCTCAACATTGACCCTACTGTGTGGTAAGACATTCCTTTACCTGATCCAACTACCTTAGTCCATCATTGATTGCTAGATATCTCTAATTTTTTCTTCACATATGGCTCCTTCCAATACTTAAGCCACTCGGGGCACTCATCTTCGAGTATAAAATTAGGCTTATCTTTTAGAATCTTTAATTTATGGACAAAATCTGAGTACTATTAGCAGCTTTGCTCTCCCATGATGGCTTTATCTGTCCATCAAATTTAGGTGCCCATTTGCACTGATTCTATATATAGAAAATTAAAAAAAATACTATATTAATAATGACAATTATTTAATGCTTGAATAATAACCAACATAATAGTTAACTAATTAGATAATTAATTTTCAATGCTTTTGTTTATTTGTGTTTACCCAAAAGTCATAAGTTAGTTTCTCTTGTCGATTCATAAACTTTCTTCCACGAGAATGCTTTAGAATCAACCTTTTTTTGAAAGACTTTGTAATTATAGCCGAACACTTGTGAGATTGAATGATACTGTAAAAATAAAAAAAGAACATTGAAAACAAACAAATCATAACTATATTTAAAAACAAAACCACAAATAGGAGCATCATAATTTTTAATTCAAGTAATATTTACATATTTCTTATATTTCTCATCCACAATCTCTATTACTAACTTAGAACTGCATGTAGAGGAAGGAACATCATTTGATTATGTCAATGGTGCTATAAATGGGAGAACTATCCATGTAAAATGTGGTGTAGAAGATGGTGATGGATTAAAAGTGTGTGCAAGAGTGACAATGGTGGTGGCCTTATATCTAATAAAGGTGATGGTAAAGGTGTCAATGATGGTGATGGAGATGGTGATGTTTATGTTGAAGTCTAGATATGGTGGGTATGAGATGGTACTGATTGTACAACATGATGTACAATACTAGATGAATTTCGTCCATTTCTACATCCACGTCCACTTTTACCACGCCTACGTCCTTTAGGCACCATTTTATGTACAAAAAAATACAAACATAGAACAGATAATAGAGATATAAAGAACATCAGCTATGTATTTCAACAAAATATAGCAAGTCTTTGAAACTATAATATTCTAATAGAATTATAAAAGTTTAATTATCGGCATCACTATTATTCTCTAAAGGATCTTCTGACATTTCATCTGATTCTGATGGAAGTTCCAACTCATCTTCAGATAAAAAATGATCATCTTCAAGGTTTATTAGGTCACTATTTGAGTCACATAAATTTTCTAGATCTTCATCTACATGCACAGGCTCAATATTATTTATGTCATCTTCTTGAAATACTGATTTAATAGCTATGTTTGTACTTCTTTGTTGAGATGTTGGCACTTCAAAATTTAATTGAGCTTTGATTTTGCAAATGGCCCATCACACTCTTATCACGAGATAGACTCAGATGTGTACAATAATATACTTAAGCAGCTTGAACTGCCAAAATTAGATGCTCATATCAATTAAATCTATGTTTATGGTTAACATCCACTATCTTATAATCTGAATGAATATTTTTGTACCCATATTTCATGTAGAATCAAACCACTCGCATATTAATAATACAATCCTATTATTTTCAATTCTAGGATACTCCACCTCAGTAACTTCTACTAGTTGATCATAATAATCAATTTCATTTGCACTATAACTTGAACCTTTAATGAATACAATACTAATCATAGTTACTTTAGAAGAACCGTGCCCTATTGTGTGAAATTTATATCCATTGACAAAATACCCTGGATAGATTGTCACATATCTAAATGAGTCTTTACTTAAATTTTGTATGAATATGTTTTTGATGTTTCTTCACTACATACATATGATTCAATATCCTCATTTTGGTCAATGTTCAAAGCCATTGTACTTTCCCCATAATAAATCTAAACAAAATAATTTGGTACAAAGCCATATTTAGCCCCATGGTAACTAATAATGTTTAAATCATGAAAAGACATATTCTGACACTTGTATTTATTACATGGACACTTAATCTTATCTCAATCCATCTATCTTGGTTGACTAGATGCAAAGTTGATGAAAGTTTCTAGCCACTCAAAAAATGTCTATTCAAAATTTAATTCATAAACCTTTTATACATCCACTGGTAATATGAACCCATTTTACCCTGTTATATTTGCAAAAAATAATGCTCAATCATAATTCCGAATGAAACATAGAATGACTTTAAATTATATGAATAATTAAAAAAATAATTTATAGATGAATATGCAAAGATAATATATTGTGAATATCTAGGAATACATTTGCAGAATCTACATGAAGAAATAGAGCCTTTATTAGCATGCTAACGATTAAAAGATATCATGATATTGCTAGATAAAGGGAGCAAACCACATGAAATGACAATAAAGGAAAAATAAAAAGAATGAAATTGAGAGAGACGGAGAAACCTATATGGTATTCTGAAGGAGAAGAACAATGATAATATTACCTGGTAACAAGAAGATGTAGATTTTGTAGGTTGCTCCCGTAGTCCCATTTCACTTCTCCTCTCTTCCTCTTCTAAAAATAGAAAAAAATGTATAAGTGCTTGAATGCCTTAGCATTTTTATTTTTCATGGAAACTATAAATAAAAATATGGATGTAAATATATAGAAAACAAAGAGACAAAAATATAAAAGTAAACTAAAATTATAATAATTAAATAATTTAAATAAAAAAAATTGAAATAGATTTATAGTTAACAATATGATATTATTTCATAAATAAATAAATTATATTATATAATAATAAAGTTTTTCATATATATATATATATATTATGGTTATAAATTTTTAAGAATTCAAATTATTTTTTATGAATATAATGTGGAATAATTATTAAGGCATAAAATTTCATATTATTTGTTATAATTTATAATTTATAAAATTCCAAAAATTACTTAAAGTGATAAAATCAATAAAAAAAACTTATATTTATTATTTTAATAAAAATAGAATAATATAAGTTAATAGAAAAGATTTACTCAATTGTTTAATTCTTATAAATTTTAGAATGGATAAAAATAAAACATGAATTCAAATCAGTTTAGGGTTAGTTTGGCAGTACTTTTCAAAAGTGTTTATAGGCCAAAAATAATTTTAAGTGTTTTTAGGACAAAAAAATTTCATTAGTAATATTTTATAAAACTTTTTTATGACCTTAAAAAAATACATGAAGTGTTCCTTTAAAAACAATACTGAGATATCTATTTTTAAAATCATCATATTTTTTTTGATGTAATTAAAACATCTATGTATTTATCTTTAAATATCAACTTATTTTCTTTTAAATTTTATAAAAAATTTGAATTTTTATTATTCAAAAATATCTAATCTTTTTTAAAAAGATTAATATAATCATAAAAATATATTTTTTATTTCAAATAATATAAATATTTACTTGTTTATTCGTTAATTCAGATAAAATTATAATTTTTTTATTTAATCATAATTAATTATTTTAGCTTTTTAGTAAAAGTAATTTTTATGTATGTTCATTTATTAATTAAAATATCATAAAAAATTATTATAATTATATAATTAATTATTTAATGTTTATTTAATAGAAATATATAAATATCATAATAAAATATTTTAGAATTAAAAGTTTTTAAAAATTTTATAATCATAAAAATAATTATTTTAGTCTTTATTAATATACATTTTTATTAGTATTTATATATTTTTGAAATTATTTTTTTATAATATTATATTTATATAATTATATGAGAAGAATGTGCCTTTCAAGAATCGCTCATCCATATACCATGCTATAACTTTAATATAAAAAATTAAAACAAATAATAAATAAAAAAAATTAAATAATTAAAGATTAGTGACGAAAAATTTTCCCATCCCAAATAGCTAAAAAAATCCCAAGCTAATTGTATTTATTTTATGAAAATTATCATTAAAGGAATAATTGCTTGCAATTAAAAATAAAATCATAAAAAAAATTCATATAATTATTTAGCGATGGATTATGTACCGATTTAATTAGCTAGGGAAATCCATTACTAGAACTATAGCTAAAATTGGCATCATTCTATGCGTAAAAATTTATGATAATATTAGTGAGGGACAATTTTAAATTGAAAATTTTCATCACAAATCCGTTACAAATTTGTAAATTAATGTAAATCAAAATGTCTTTATTTTCTTTAGTAAATACCTCGCTAATAAGATAGGGCTTTTTTCATAGTTAAATTTTCATAGATAAACTAATATTTTCTTATAGAGATCTATCTGTCTATCTTTCTATCTGTCTATCTATCTATCTATGTGTTTATCTATTATATTTCTAACTATCTATCTATATGTCTTTCTATCTGTCTATTATTATATCTATATATCATCTATTTATTAATCTATATATATATATATATATATATCTGTCTGTCTATCTATGTGTCTATATTTATATCATTCAATTTATCTATATATTTATATTTCTATCTATCTATCTATCTATTTATTTGTCTCTCTATTTATCTTTCTATCTATATTTTTATCTATCTATCTATATGTCTGTCTGTCAGTATGCCTATCTATCTGACTATCTATCTATATTTTTGTCTATCAATCTATGTATCAATCATTCAATCAATCTATCTATCAATCAATCTACCAATTTATATATAAATCTATATATTAATTATGTATCAATCTGTCTTTCAATCAATCAATCTGTCTCTCTATATTTGTATCAAAATATCAATCAATATATCTATCAATCTATTATCAATTTTATATATTTCATTCTATCTTTCTATTTATTTTTATATCAAACTATCTGATGGTCTATAAGTTGTGTATCTTTCTATCTAATTATCTATCTTTCTTTCAATCTATTTGTATATCTATTTATCTATCTGTCTATCTATCTGTCTATCTATTTGTCTATCTATGTGTCTATCTATCTATTTGGCAATCAATCAATCAATCTAACTGTCTATCTAAATGTCTATCTATCTGTCTATCTATCTGTGTAAGTATCTATCTATTTGTCTATCTATCTATCTATGTATCTATTTGTCCGTCTATCTGGCTATCTTCTAGATATCTATCTATCTATCTATCTAATATCTATCTATCTATTATCTATCTTATTTATCTATCTTATATATATATATATATATATATATATATATATATATATCTATCTCTATATCAATCATTCAATCTACCAATCTATCTATCAATCTATCAAATTGTTAATCAATAAATCAATCTATCTATCTATGAATCTCTGTCTATAAATCAATCTATCAATTTGTCTATCAATCAATCTCTCTATCTGTCTATATATATTTCTATCTATATGTCTATCTATCATTATATCTATTTATCTGTCTATCAATGTATCTATATATCTATATAATTATCAATCAACCTATCTATTTATGTGACTATCTATCTATCTATCTATTTGTATACTTATCTATCAATTTATCTATCTATCTATCTATATATATTTATCTGCCTATCTATTTATATATCTATCTATCTATCTATCTATTTATATACCTATCTATCTATCTTTATACTTAGCTATCTATATATCTGTCTATCTATTTGTCTATATATATGTCTTTATATCTGTTTAACTATCTATTTATCTATCTATAAATCTATCTATCTGTCTAATTGTGTATATATCTATATAAATATCTATGTAACTATCTATCTATCTTTTGGTCAATCAATCAATCTATCTATCTATCTAAGCATCTATATGTCAATCTATCTAACTATATTTTTGTTTATCTATCTATCTATTTATCTATCTAAATATCTATCAATCTATCTATCTATCTTTCTATCTATTTATCTATCCATCCATCCATATATATATATATATATCTATCTATCTATCTATATTTCTTACTATATATCTATCTATTAATCTATCTATCATCTATCTATCTGTCTGTCTATCTATTTATCTATCTAATAATCGATTTAATCTATCTATATGTCTATCTATCTATGTATCTATCTATATGTCTAATTATTTGTCTATATATCTATCTATATATCTATGTCTCTATATTTGTCTCTCTATCTGTCAATCTATCTATACATATTTCACTCAATGTATTTCTAACTATTTATCTATCTATCAAAATATTTATCTTTCTATCTATCTGAATGTCTATCAATCTATATATCTTTCAATCTTTTTATATATTTATTTGCCTATTGAATTTTATCTATTTAACTATCATTGTGTCTCTATATCTCTATATCTATGTGTCTATCATTTTATCTTTCTATCTATATATCTATAAATCTATTTGTCTATCTATCTATTTTCTAATATTACATCTATCTATCTATCTGCCTATCTATCAATCTATTTGTCTATCTATCTATCTATCTATAAATCTATCTATCTATCTATTTGTCTAACTATTAATATATATCTATGTATCTTTCTATATATTTATCTGTCTATCTTATATATATCTATCAATTTATCTTCTATCTATCTGTCTATCTATAGATCGATCTATCTATTTATCTTTCTCTCTATCTTCTATCTATCTTTCTGTCTATAAATCAATTAATTTGTATATCAATATGTCTATTAATCCATCTAAAAATATATCCATCTATTGTCTATCTATCTATCATCTATCTGTCTATCTATCTGTCTATCTATTTGTTTATCTAGCTAGCTATCTATCTGTATATCTATCTACCTATCAGTCTTTCAATATGTCTATAAAATTATCTATCTATATGTCTGTCTGTTTGTCAATTTATCTATATGCATGTGTGTCTATTTGTCTATGTATCAATCTATCTGTCTAAATGTCTATCTGTCTGTCTTGTCTATTCTGTCTATCTATCTATTATCTATCTATCTATCTGTCTCTCTACTTGTCAATTAATCAATCATCTATCTATATATCTATCTATCTATTTTTTGATCTATCTACCTAACTTTCAATCTATCTATCTATGTATTTTTTGTCTATGTATCTATCTATCTATGTGTCGATATATATATCTATTTATCTATTTATCTATCTATATGTCTATCTATCTAAGTATCTATTTATCTATCTATCTATCTATCTATCGATCTATCTCTTTATCTATCTATCTATGTAACTATCTGTCTGTCTATCTATCTATCTTTTGTAAAAAATCTATCTATCAATCAAACTATCTATATATCTATTTATATATTTTTTATATCTATCTATCTGTCTGTATGTCGATCTACCTGTCAACCTGTATGTCTCTCAATCTAACTAACTATCTATCTATTTATCAATCTATATGTCTAACTTACTAACTATATCTCTATCAATCTATCTATCAAATTATGTATCTTTCTCTCTATATATCTATCTATCTATCTGTCTGTCTCAATCTATATGCATGTGGGTCTATTTTGCAATCTATCTATCTATCAAAATATATATCTATCTATATGTATTCATGTCTATCTATTTGTCTATCTATCTGTTTATATGTATTTATGTTTATCTATTTGTCTATCTATTTGTCTATCTATCTGTCTATCTATCTTTCTATATAATATCTATTCATCTATCTATCTATTTGACTATCTATCTTTATATCTATCTATCTATCTATCTATTCATATATTTGTCTTTCTATATATCTTTCTACCTATCTATCTGTCTATCTATATGTTTATTTAATTGTCTAAAGATTTGTCGATATAAATCTATATCTAGCTCTTTCTATCTATTTATATATTTGTGTATCTATCCTTCTATCTATTTGTCAATCGAACTATTTATCAATTTGTTTATAAATCTATCTATCAATCTATCTATTATTTAGTATATCAACCTATCTATCAATTTGTCTATCGTTAATCTACTTTTCTATCATTTAATCTATTTATCAAACTAACTATCTTTCTTTTTATCTATTTTTCTATTGTATGTAAATTTTTCTATTTGTTTATTTGCCTGCTTTCCTATATGTCTATCTATCTCTCTATCTATCTATCTATCTTACTATCTATCTATTTATCTATCTATCAGTATATCTATTTGTCTATAAGTCTCTCTATCAAATTGGCTATCTATCGATCGATCTATCTGTGCATATGGATATCTATATGTCTATCTATCTATGTATATGCCTGTGTGTCTATATGTTGATATTATTTGTCTATCTAATTTTATATGTGTCTATCTATATTTTATTAATCTATTTGTGTATATATATGTCTATCTATATGCCTATATAGTTGTATATATATCATTATATCTATATGTCTATCTATTTATCTGTATATCTATTTGTCTATTTGTCTATATATCTATCTATCTATTTAGCTATCTCTCTTTATAAATATATCTATCTAGTCTAATGATCTGATAATCTATATTTCTATCTATCTATCTATCTATCTATATGTCTATAGATATGTCTAATAATCTATCAATTTATTTGTCTATAAATTTGTCTATCTATTAATTTATCTATCTATCTTTTATCTATATATTTATCTGTCTATGCATTTGTCTATCTATTTATCTGTCTATCGGTGTGTCTATCTATCTATCTTTATTTCTATATGTCTATCTGTCTATCTTTGTATTTATCTATCTATCTGTTTGTCTATTTGTCTATCTTTTTGTTTATATATCTGCATATCTATCTATTTATCTATTTATGTATATATCTATATATCTATCTATCTATTTTTCTTTCTATCTATCTATCTATCTATTTGTTTATCTCTCTACCTATATATATGTCTATTTATCTTGCTATCTTTCAATCTATCTATTTATATGTCTATCTATCTATCTATATATCTAATTTTGAATCAATCTATCTATCTATGTATCTATCTATTGATATATATATATATATGTAGATATTTGTCTATCTATTTGTCTAATTATATATTTATCAATCTATCTATGAATTTGTCTATCTATTAATATAACTCTCTATCTAATAATATGTATATCTACATATCTATCTATCTGTCTATCTATCTATCTATCCATTATCTATTTGTATATCAGTATGGGTATCTTTCTGTCTAACTATCTATATATCTATATGTCATTATATCTATCTATCTGTCAAAATGTCTGTATATCTCATTCTCTATCAATCTATCTATCTAAAGATATATATATATATATGTCTATTTATGTATGTATGTATCTATCTATTTTTCTATCTGTCTATATATATCTATGTATATCTATTTATCTATCTGTCTAATTGTATATGTATCTAACTAAAAACTGGTATATCTATGTATCTATGTATCTATGGATCTATCTATTTTCTATATATATATTTTTATTTTATCTATCTATCTATATGTATATCTATCTACCAATCAATCTGTCTATCTATCTATCTATCTATCTTTCTTTCTTTCTATCTAACTGTCATTCTTTCTTTCTATCAATTTATCTATAATTCATTTATTAATCTGTCTATCATTCTTTATATCAATCTCTCTATCAATTTGTCAATCTAAATGTCTATCTATTTGTCTATCTATCTACCTCTATCTATCTATCTTTCTATCTATGTGTCTATATATCTGCCTACATATATGTTTATCTATTTGTCAATCTATTTGTCTATGTGTCTATCTATTTGTCTATATATCTATGTCTCAATATATATGATTATCTATATATCTATTTGTGTATCTATCTATATATCTATTTGTCAATCTATCTGTTTATCTATTGCTCTATCTATCTATGTATCTATCTATCTATATTTTTATCTATTTATTCATCTATCTACCTATCTATCTTTCTATCAATCTGTCTATATAGATTTCTATCTATCTGTCTATTTATCTATCTATCATTTTATCTATTTATCTATCTATCTATATTTCTATTTGTCTCTCTTTTTATCTTTTTGTTTGTATATCTATGTGTCTATCTATCTATCTATATTTCTTTTATTTGTCTAATTATCTTTCTATATATCTATCTATCTATCTACATATATCTATCTGTCTATATTTTTATATATATTTCTATGTATCTATTTGTATATCTATCTGTCGATATATAATTCTATTTATCTATCTATCTATGTCTCTTTCTATATATCTATCTATGTATCGATATATCTATCTATCTATATGTCTCTGTATCTATCTATTTATTAGTATATCGATATGTCTATATATTTGTCTGTCTATGTATCTATCTCTATGTTTATCTATCTATCTATCTATATGTCTCTCTATCTATCTATCGATCTATCAATGTATCAATCTATCTATGAATCTATCTATGAATCAATCTATCTATATATTTATCTCTCTATATGTATATCTATCTATCTATCTATTAGTTTATCTATCTATATGTCTATATATTTGTCTGTCTATATAACCATCTACATGGCTATCTATCTATCTATCTATATGTCTATGCCTATCAATGTGTATAACTATCTATCTATGTATGTATCTATCTATCTATATATCTAATTATTTCTTTATCTATTGTCTATCTATCAGATCATATAGATAGATAGATATATAGACTAAGACAAATAGATAGATAAATAGATAGACCTATACATAGATAGATAAATAGACAAATAGATATACATAAATATAAATCGATAAATACACAAATAGATAGAAAGAAAGATTGAAATATAGATTGTGTGATAGATAAATAGATATATAGATATATAGATAGATACAATGATAGATAGATAAACAAATAGATTGATAGATAATTAAAGGGATAGACAGACAATTAGATAGATAGATAATTAGGCAAGTAGATAGTCAGGTTAGAATATAGAAAGACAGATAGACAAATAGATAGACAGATAAATAAACAAATTTACAAAAATGGTAGATAGAGAGAGATAGGTAGTTTGATAGATAAATTGATAGACAGGTAGATTGAATAATTTATAGTTATATTAAAAGCTATATTGATAGACAAATAGATAGATAGATAGATAGATATACAAAAAGATAAACAAAAAGATAGATAAATATATAGATTGATTGATAAATTGATAGATAGATAGACAAAAAGAAAGGCAAATAGAAAGATAGAAAGATAGATAGATAGATATATATATATATATATATATATAGATCGATAGATAGGTAGATATATAGATTGATAGATATGTTGATAATTAGATAGATATATACATAGATATATAGACAGACAGACAGATAGGTAGATAATTAGATAGATATATACATAGATAGATAGACAGACAGATAGATAGATAGATATATAGTCAATTTGATTGATAGAATGATATATAGATTGATAGACATATTGATAGATAGATTGATTGAAAGATTAATAGCTAGATTAATAGACAGATTAATAGATATATTGATAGATAGATCGATAAGTGATTAATTGATAGATAGATTGATTTATTAATAGATTGATAGACAATTTGATAGATAGATTAATATATAGAATTACAGACAAATTGATAGATAGATTGATAGATAAATTGATAGCCATATATATTGATTGATTGATAGACAAAATGATACACAAATTAGATAGATTGATAGAAAAATAGATAGATAGATAGATTGATTAATATATCGATAGATAGATAGACAGACAAATAGATCTACAAAAAGATAGAAAGATACATAGATAGACACATTGATATTCAAATTGATAAACAGATTGATAGACAGATTGATTGATAGATAGATAGATAGACAGATAAATAGATAGATGGATAGATAGTTAGATTTATATATAGATTGATTGACAGATTTATAGAGAGATATATAGATAAATAGATAGATAGAAATATATACAGAGAGATATATAGATAAATAGGTATATAGATAGATAGATATATTATTACATAAACAGATATATACATAGATAGATAGATCGATTGATATACATAAATATATCAATCAATCAATATGTCAATATGTTTATCTATCTATATGTCTATCTATCTATCTATCTATGATCTATTTATTTGTTTATCTTCATATCTATCTAACTACCTATTTAACTATCTATCTAAATATTTAGCTATCTAACTATTTATCTATCTAACTATTTATCTATCTATTTGTGTATATATATAAAAATCTATATATCTATCTATATATTTAACTATATTTTGATCTAGCTATCTGTCTATATATCTATCTATTATATGAATATCTAACTATATGTCTATCTGACTATCTATCTTTTAATCTATTTGACTATCTATCTATCTATTTATCTGTCTACCTATATGTAAATCTATCTATCTATCTATTTGTCAATATATCTATCTATATATTCATTAAGCTTTCGTGCTGCTCTTTTCCCACCTAATCTCTCAACTAAGAACTAAGATAGGGGATTGGATGGCTTGAGGGAACTTGCTTATTGAAAGAAGATATGCTGGTCAAACAAAAACAAATGCAATGTGCTTTCCGCTATCTATCTGTCTATCCCTATATATCCCCATCTATCTATTTGCATATTTCAAACTGTCTTTATGTCTATATGTCTATCTATTTATCTATATATCTAGCTATGTATCAATCTATCTATCATTGTATATATATATATATATATATATCTATATGTCTATCTATGTATCTATCTATTTATCTATCTGTCTATTTACCTGCCTGTCTATCTATCTATTTGTATATCTATCTATCTATCTATATATCTACATGTCTATCTATCTATTTATCTATCTATATGTCTATCTATCTATCTAAGTGTCTATCTATCTATCTATCGGTCTATTTTTCTATCTACATATCTATTTGTCTTTCTTTCCATTTATCTATCTATTTATATAACTAAATGTCTATGTGTCTATCTGGCTATCTATATATGTATCTATCTATCTAACATTTTATCTATTTGTATATTTATCTATCTTTCTATCTATATATCTATCTATCTATCTGTATAATTATCTATCAATCTATCTATCTATATCTCTAGCTTTCAATTAGTCTATCATTAAATCTATTTATCTTTCTATCTATCTATTTATATTTTTATTTGTCTGACTCTCTATTTTTCTATCTATCTATCTAGTAATCTATCTGTCTATCTATCTATATATCAATCTATCTATGTATATATTTGTCTATCTACCTATATATCTATCTTTTTATTTGTTTATTTAATTAAAAGTCTATATGTCTACCTATCAATCTATCTAACTATATAACTGTCTATCTTTCGATCTATCTATCTAACTAAATATATGTCAAACTATCTAACTACCTTTCTTTCTATATTTCTAATTATCAATCTGTCTATTTATATATCCATCTGTCTATTTGTCTATCTATCTTTCTATTTGTCTTTTTATCTATTTCTCTTCCTTTTTATCTTTCTAGCTATTAATCTATATATATATATATCTATCTACATATCTATCTATCTATATATCTAGCTATCTAACTATCTATATTATTATCCATCTATCTTTCAGTTTATTTATCTATATGTAAATCATTCTATCTACCTATCTATTTTTCTGTCTATCTTTATATGTCTATCTACCTATATATTTATGTATCTATCTATATGTTTATATATCTATCCATCAATATGTATATATATATATATATATCTATTTATTTATCTATCTATCTAGGTATCTATTTCTCTATTTGTGGATATGGCTATATATATATCTATCTAATTAAATATCTATATATGAATATATCTATTTAACTCTCTATTTATTTATCTGATTATCTATAAATATTTATATCTAACTATTTTTCTATATGTATATTAGTCTATTTGTATATCTATCTATCTTAGTATTTTTCTATTAATCTATCTTTCTATATATATATATATATATATATATATATATATTCTGTCCATCTCTCTGTGTGCCTATCTAATTATGTCTCTATCTATCTATCTATGTATCTGTCTATCTATCTATCTATCTGTCTATGTGTCTATTTATTTATCTGTTTATCTATCTATATTTCTATTTGTCTATCTATCTAATTGTCTATTAGTCTATCTCTATCTATTGATTATTTATAAATCTATATATATATATATCAATCTCTATATTTGTCTATTGGTTCATTTGTCTATATGTCCATGTGTTTATTTATCTTTTTGCCTTTCTCTATTAATTTATCTATCTATCTATTTATGTGTCTATCTATTTATCTATCTATTTATTTTTTTATCTATCTATTTGTGTATCTAGTGATATATCAATCCTTCTATCTATCTAACAGTCTATCAACTATCTGTCTATCTATAAATTTCTATTTTAGTTTATTTTTTTATCTAGCTATCAGTATTTCTATATATTTGTATATCTATTTTTTATCTATCTACCAATCTACCTATCTATTTGTCTATTTTCCTATCTATATGATTATTATCTATCTATCTATTTATTATCTATGAGTCTATTTATCTATATATCTATCTATCTTTCTTTCTTTCTATCTGCTTATATACCTATTTATCTATCTATCTATTTATTTATCTATCTATCTGTCTATTTATTTATCTGACTTTCTATCTATATGTATATAAATATTTCTATTTGTCTACCTATCTATTTGTTTATTTATCTATCTAAATAACTATTAATCTATATATTAAATTATCTTTCTGTCTATCTATCTATCAATTTAGTTATCTATCTATCTATCTTTCTGCATAATTGTAAATCTATCAAACTATATATAAGCCTATATTTCTATCTATCAATCTATCTTTATATCTATCTATCTACTTGTCTATCTATCTATCTATCTATCTTTATTTCTACTAGCTTTCTAACAATCTATCTATTTTTCTAGCGATTAGTATGCCTGTCTATGTGCCTATCTATCTATATATCTATCTAACTAACTAACTATCTATCTATCTATTTTTCTATCTATCTGTCTATATATCTATTTCTTTATTTGTCTAATTATCTATTTGTCTATGTGTCTTTTTATCTATCTATCTGTCTGCATGTCTATCCATGTGTCTATGTATCTATCTATCTATATGTCTATTTGTCTATCTATCTTTTAATCTATAATTGTATTTGTCTATATGTGAATTTATCTAATTGTTTATATATCTTTGTGTCTATGTGTCTATATCTCTATTTATCTATCTAACTCTTTGTCAAAGAATCTATGTGTCTACATGTCTATCTATCAATCTATCTATCTAAATATCTATTTGTCTACCTATCTATATATCTATCTCTCTAGCTATGTATTTGTTTATCAGTCTACCTATTTATCTCTTTATATATCTTTCTTTCTTTCTATTTGTCTGTCTGTCAATTTATCTATATATCTTTCTGTCTAACTATCTTTATGTCTTTTTATCATTCTGTATGTATATCTATCGATCTATTTATTTTTCTATCTAGCTATATATTTATATGTTTATTTGTTTATTTATCCAAATGTCTATATGTCTTTCTATCTATAAAATTATCTAACTCTATCTTTCTATTTATCTATCTATTTAAATATCTATCTATCAAAATATCTAAATGTCTATCTATCTATCTATCAGTCAATCTGCATATCTGTCTATTTATATATACATCTATCTATCTTTATATCTATCATTCTATTTTTCTCTCAAACTAATTGTCTAACTATCTATCATTCTAGCTATCTAACTGTCTATCTTCTATCTATCTATCTATCTGCCTATCAATCTATATAATTGACTATTTATTTGTTTATTTATCTTAATGTCTATATTTCTATCTATCTATCTATGTAACTATCTTACTATCTATCTTTCTATATATTAATCTATCTATCTATCGAACTATCTATCTATGTATCGATAATTCTATCTATCTATCAGTCTATTTGTCTATCTATCTATCCATGTATCTATCTATCTGTCTATCAGTTATTTAACTCTCTATCAAATTGTCTATCTATCTATCTCTTTGTCAATGTGTATATTTTTTATGTTTATTTGTCGATCTATATATCTATATAGTGATCTATTATCTATTTATCTATCGCTCTATCAATCTATCTATTTTACTATCTTTCTATCTATCTATATGAATATGTATCTATCAATCTATGTATTTATCTATCTATCTATATGTCTATCTATATATCTATTTGTCTATTTATATATCTATCTATCTGTATGTCTGCCTGTCTAATTATCTAATGGTCTAACTATCTAATTAATTATCTATCTTTCTATCTGTCTATATGTCTATTTGTCTAAATATCTATATGTCTATTGATTTAATAATCATTCAATCTATCAGCCTATCAGTATATCTATCTTTTTATCTTTCTATATATTTGTTTATCAGTCTTTCTACTTATTTGTCTATCTACCTATCTTCCAATCTGTCTATCTATCATTTCGTCTATCTATTTATCCATCTTTTTTTTCTAAATATATATATATGTATGTATGTATGTATTGTATATCTTTAATCTACTTATCTTTGTATCTGTCTATCTTTCTATCTGACTATCTATCTATATATCTATCTATTTAACTATCTATAAATATATGTCATTCTGTCTATATATCTATCTATCTTTATTTCTTTCTATTTGTATATATATTTTCTATATCTATCTATTTGTCTATGTGTCTATATATTTTTATGTCTTTCTATATATCTCTCTATCAATCTATTTATATTTCTATCTATCAATCTATATGTTAATCTATCTATCTATCTATAATTCTATCTGTCTATCTATATTTCTATCTATTTTTCTATATGTCTATTTGCCTATCAATCTGTATATCTTTATATCTATCTATCTATCTACTTATATATCTATCTGTCTATATGCATATATATCTATATAACTATCTGTCTATATATGTACCTACTTGTCTATCAATCTGTGTATCTATCTGCTATATATCTTTCTATATATCTATCTATTTATCTACCTATCTATCTATCTATTTTTCTATATATCTACTATCTTTTTATTTGTAAATATATCAATCAATCTATATGTCTATCTGTCTATCTATCTATCTATCAATTAATCTATTTGTCTTTCTAGCTATCTACCTATCTGCCTATCTTCCTAGCTATCTATCCATCTATTTATTTGTCTATGTATCTATTTATCTAAATGCATATCGATCTATTTATCTATCTATCTATCTACCTACCTACCTACCTACCTATCTTTCTTTCTATCTATTTGTTTATCTATCTATCTATCTATTTGTCTACCTACCTATCTATCTATCTTTCTTCATTCTTTCTATTTTTCTATCTTTTAATCTATCATTCTATCTTTCTTTTAGTTTATTAGTCTCTCAGCC
>JAREIK010000056.1:35645-60855 GCA_029783825.1 Sapria himalayana
ATCTATCAAACTACTTGTCTATCATGTTAAATGTTTTATTTGTCTATTACATATCTGTTTATCTACCTATTTGTTAATTTATATATCTATATATTAGTTTATATATATATATATATATATATATATATTATATTATATCTATAGATCTATATGTATATATATCTCTCTATCTATCTAATTATTTATCTATCTATCTATTTATGTACATATTTTTTTGTCTATCTATCTATCCTATCTATCTATATTACATCTATCTATCTCTCTATCTGCCTATCTCTCTATCTGCCTATCTATCTATCTATATGCTATCTACTATCTGCTTAGTTTTCTATCTCTTTATCTATTTATCTTTCTATATATTTTTCTATATATCTATATGTCTCTTAGTCTATCTATATATTTACATATGTATATTCAATATCTCTAACTCATCTTATAATATTTTAAACTATCTATCTATTTTTTTATCTATCTAATTATCTATCTATCTATCTATCTGATTATCTATCTTTAAGTTTATCAATCAATCAATTGATGTATCTATCTATCTACCTTTCTATGTATATATTTGTTTATCTATATATGGGTCTCTCTTTCTTTATATTTAGCTATCTATCTAACTATCTTTATGTCTATCTATCTATTAGTGTATCTATGTATCTGTCTTTTATCTATCTATTTATCTATCTATTTATCAATTTATCTTTCTGTCTATCTATCTATCATTTTGTCTGTCTATATATATGTCTATCTTTTTTTCCACATTGTTCCTATCTGTCTGTCTATCTATCTATCTATCTGCATGACTATCTATTTGTCTATCTATTTGTCTATCTGTCTATCTTTATGTCTGTCTATTTGTTTAACTCTCTAAATGTCTATGTGTATGTCTATCTATGTGTTTATCTATTTGTTTATCTATATGTCTATCTATTTGTATATCATATATCTATCTATGTGTCTATCATTGTGTCTATCTAAATGATCTATCTATATGACTATCTATCTATCTATTTATGAGTCAATCTTTCTATCTATTTGTCTATCACCTATCTCATCTATCTATTATCTATCTCTCTATCTATCTATCAGTTTGTCTGTCTATATATCTATTAATCTATCTGTCTATCTATTTATCTATATATCTATCTATCTGTCTGTCTGATCCGTCTGTCTATATTCTGTCTATCTATCTATTGCCTATCATCTGTCTCTATATTTCTCTGTCTATTTGTCTTTCTATCTGTCTATCTGTCTATTTATCTTTTTGTCCATTATCTATCAAGTCTTTCTATCTATATCTATGTCTATCGTTTTGTCCATCATTTTGTCTATTTGTTTCTCTATTTTTTTATCTAATTGTCTATCTATCTATTTAATGTATGCCTATCTATTTGTCTATCTGTGTATAAATGTGTATGTCTATCTATCTATATATCTATATTTCTATCTATGTGTCTATATATTTCTCTATCTATCTACTTGTATATCTATCTATCGATCAATTTATCTATATTTCTATCTATTTATCTATCTATCTATCTGTCTGTCTGTCTGTCTATTAATATGTCTCTCTCTTTGTCTATCAATCTGTCTTTCTATTTTTCTATCTGTCCATCTATCTTTCATTCTTTCTATCTATATCTATGTCTATCTTTTTGTCAATCATTTTGTTTATCTGTTTTTTTGTCTGTTTGTCTATCTAACTAACTAGCTGTCAATAAATATTTATGCCTATTTGTTTATCTACATGTGTATCTATTTGTATGCATATATATCTGTATATTTATATGTTTATCTATGTGTCTATATGTTTCTCTATTAATTTATCTATCTACAAGTCTATCTATCTTTCCATATATCTTTATGTCAATCTATTTATTTTCTATTTGTCATTTATTTATATGACTCTTTGTCTATCTATCTCTTTGTCTGTCTATCTTTCTGTCAATCATTTTATCACTCTATCTATCTGTTTATTTATCTATATATCGATCTGACTTTCTATCAATTTATCAATCTATCTATTTATCGATCTGTCTATCTATCTATATTTCTATTTATCTGTCTATTTAACTATCTATCAATCTATCTATGTATCTATCTGTCTATCTATCTATCTAGCTATATATCTATCTATCTGTTAATCTATCTATCTATCTATCGATCTATTTGTGTATCTATCAGTCAAACTATCTTTCTAAATATCTATCTACCTATCTATCTAACTATTTGTCTATCAATGTCAATTTATATGCGTATCTATCTATTGATCTATATTTCTCCCAATTTAAGTATCTATTTATCTTTTTATCTTTCTATTTATATGTCTATCTATCCATCTATTGATCTTTTTGTATAACTATCTATTTATCTATATGTATATCTTTCTATCTATTTAACTATCTTCTATCAGTCTATCTATTTGTTTATCTATTTGTCTATTTATATGTTTATTTATTTATTTATCAATCTATCTATCGATCTAACTAACTATTTATCTGTATCTCTATCTGTCTATCTTTCTATCTATTTTTCTATTTTTCTATCTATCTATCCATCTATTTATCTATCGAAATGTCTATCTTTATATATTTCTTTATGTCTATCTTTTTTTCTATATATATATCGATCTATTTATTTGTCTATTTATATGACTACCTATCTTTCTTTCATTCTATCTATTTATCTTTCCATCTATCTATCCATTTATATATCCATCTATCTATCTTTATATCTCTCTATCTATGTATATAAGTGTCTATCTATAAATTGAATAATTTTTCTATCTATCTATATATCTATCTATCTATTTCTATATCTATCTATCTAACTATTTCTCAATCATCAATCAATCATCTATCTATTTGTCTATCTATCTATCAATATATTTTCCTATCTATCTATTGTCTTTTTATCTCTTTATTCTAACTATTTGTATATCTATTTTCCTATATAACTATCTATCTATTTGTCTATTAATCTATCTATCTAACAACTATCTATCTATTTATATGTTTATCTGTCTATCTATTTGTGGATCTATCTATATATCAAAATGTCTATCTGTTTGTATATCTATCTATTATATATTGATTTTTCTTTATCTCTATAAATATAATATATGTCTATCTATATTTCTATCTATCTATCTATCTATTTGTGGAACAATCAATCAATCAATCTGTCTATCTAACTATTTATATATCTATTTATCTATCAGACTATTTATCTTTTTATTTGTCTATCTATCTATTTATCTATCTATTTATCTATCTATATATCTGTCTATTTATTTGTCGATATTTTTATATATCTATCTTTCAGTCTATCGGTCTATCTACCAATCTATTTCTCAATCTTTATATCAATCTATATATCAATCTATCTATCAATATGAATATCAATTTGTCTTTCAATGTATTTGACTATCTATGTATTTATCTATCTATCTAACTATTTATATATCTATTTCTCTATCTATCCATCTATTTTTTTATCTATATATCTTTCTATCTATCTATCTATCTATATGTCTATATGTCTATCTATTTTTTTATCTATCTATTTATCTATCTTTCTATATTTTTGTCTATATATCTATTTATCTATCTATCAGTATATTTATCTATCTTATTAACTAACTATCTATGTGTTTGTCTATCTATCTATCTATCTATCTATATATCTATTTATTTATCTTACTATCTATCTATTTTTCTATCAATCTATCTATTTGTCTATCTCTATATCTATCAATCTATCGTTCTGTCAATCAATCTTTCTATCAATCTTTCTATCTTTCTATATATCTATATAAATATCTTTCTATCTGTTTACCTACCTATATATATATCTATCTATCTATCTATCTATCTTTCTATATATCTATCTATCTATATATATATTTGTCTATCTATTAGTCTATCTATATGTCTATCTATTTGTATTTTTATATATCTATGTATCTATATATCTATTTATATAATTATCTTTCAGTCTATCTTTCTCTATTTCATTCTTTCTATCTGTCTATCTATCTATCTATCAATCTATTTATCTATCTCAATATCTATATATCTATCTATTTATCTGCCTATTTTTTTATCAATTTATGTATCAATTTATCTATCTTTCTATTTGTCTTTCTAAATTTCTATCTATTTGTCTTTTTATCTACTAGTCTATCTCTCAGTATATTTATCTATTTATCTTTCTATCTAATAATTGGTCAATCTATCTTGATATCTATTTATCTATCTGGCTATGTATCTATCTATCTATCTATTTATCTATCAATCTATCTATCTATATGTCTGACTATCTCTTTATCAGTATGTCTATCAATCTGTCTATCAATCTGTCTATCAATCTGTCTATCAATATGTATATCAATCTGTCTATCAATCAATCTATCAATCTATCTATAAATGTGCATATCTATTTTTTTATCAATGTATCTTTCTATCTAACTATTTATAATAATAATATATCTATCAATCTTTCTATCTGTCTGTCTATGTATTTGTCTATCTATCTGTATATCTATGTGTCTAACTATCTGCCTCTCTATTTGTCTATCTATCTTTCTATCTATTTGTCTATATATCTAACTTTCTATCATTCTATCTAATTTTATATTTATCTATCTATGAATCTATCTATTTATCTATCTATATATCTATCTGTCTATCTATATGTTTATCTATTTGTATATCTATTTTTCTATCAATCAATCTATCTATATTTTATCTATCTATCTATCAATCAATATATCTATGAATCTGTCTATCTATATATTTGTTTATCTATCTATCTATCTATCATTCTATCTATATATCTATCTTTCTATCAATATGTCTATCTATTAGTCTATCTTTCTATCTTTCTATCTTTTTATCTATTTATCTTTTTATCTCTCTGGATATCTATTGGTTTATCTATATGTCTAACTATTTTTATGTCTATTTGTCAATCAATCTATCTATCTAAAGAACAATCTATCTATTTATCTATCTATCTGCCTACCTATCTATTTATCTATCTATCTGCCTACCCATTTATTTATCTATCTATCTGCCTAGCTATCTATTTATCTATCTATCTCTATTTATGTCAATCTACTTGTCTATCAATCTATATATCTATTTATCAATATGTATATTTATCCATTCATCCATCTATCTATCTATCTATATGTCTGTCTATCTATATGTCTATCTATCTAATTATCATTCTATATGACTATCTTTCTATCTATCTAATAATTTGTCTATCTATCTATCTTTAAATCTGTCTATTAATCTATGTGTCAATTAATCAATCTATCTATCTTTCATTCTCTCTATCAACTTATATATCTCACTATCAATTTGTCCATCTATCAATCTATAAATCTATCTATTAATCTATTTATCTATCTATTTATCTATCTAACTTACTATCTATTTTTCTATCTATCTACTTATCTATTTGATTATCAATATGAATATATATCAGTTTATCTATCTGTCTATTAATTTGACCATCAATCTATATATCTCTTTGTCTATCTATATGCCTATCTTTTTGTCTTTCTATCTATCTACTATCTATAAATCTATTTATTAGTCTATTTATCTATCTATCTATCAGTCTATGTATTAATCTATCTATATATCTATCTATCAGTTTATAAATCTATCTATAAATCTATTATATTTCTATATATCTATCTATTTGTCTATATATCTTTCTATCTATCTTTAAATATATCTATCTGTCTATCTATCTATCTATATATTTGACTATCTATTTGTCTATCTTTTTATCTATCTATTTAAGTATATTTTGATCTATCAATCTGTCTATTTATCTGGCTATCAATTTGTCTATACATTAGTTTGTCAATCTGTGTATCAATCTATCTATCTTTATGTCTATCATTCAATCAATCTATATGTCTATCTATCTATCTATCGATCTATTTTACTATTTGTGTTTCTATTTGTCTATCTATCTATATATATATATATATATATATATATATATATATATATATCAAACTATCTATCTATATGTCCATCAATCTATCTATGAATCAATCTATTTTTATATCTATCAATCTATCAATAAATCTATCTATCATTCGATCTATCTATCTAACTATCAATATATCTTTCAATCTATCAATTTATCAAAATATCTTTCAATATATCTATTTAACAATTTATCTAACTTTCTGTCCATCTATCTATTTATCTATCTATCTTTTTATATATAAATGTGTTTATCTATCTATCTATCAATATATTTGTCAATCTATCTCTCTATCTCTTTATCTAACATTTTATCTATCTATCTATCTATGTATCTATATATCTATCTATCTATCTTTCTATCTTTCTGTCTATCTATCTATCTATTAACCTTTATCTATATCTATCTTTATATCTAAATGTCTATCCATTTGTTTATCTGTCTGTCTATCTATCTATTTTTCTATTTAACTATCTATTTTTTTATCTATCTATATATCTATGTATGTATTTATTTTTGTAATAATCTATTGATCTATGTGTCTATCTATCTATCTTTATGCCTATTTATATATCGATCAGTCTATCTATCTATCTATCTATTTATTTATATGTTAATCAATCAATCAATATCTCTATCTATCAATTTATTTATCTATTTATCTATTTATCTATCAATCTATATATCAAACATTCTATTAATCTATCTATCAATTTATCTTTCTATATTTCTAAAAATCTATTTAATAAATCAATAAATGTATCTTTAATTTTGTATATTTGTCAATCTTTCTATCTATTTATCTATATATTTATCTATGGATCTATTTACTATCTATCCATCTATATATCCGTCTATCTATCTATCAATCTATAAATTTATCTATCGACCTATCTATCAATCTTTTTATCTATTTGACTATCTTTATGTGTATCTATGTGTCTATCTATTTATCTATCAATCTATATTTCTATCTATATGACTATCTATCAATATATCTATCTATCCTTTAGTTTATCTATGTCTATATATCTATCTATCTATCTAACTATCTATCTATCTATCACTCTATCTATGTATCTATCGGTCTATCTATATGTCAATCAATCTCACTTTATTTCTATCTATTTCTCTATATATATATATATATATATATATATATATCTATCTATCTATCTTTTTAATAATCTTTTTATCTATATGTCTATCTATTTGTCTATCTATATATCTATCTATCAATTTGTCTATCTATATTTATATCTATTTGACTATCTAATTGTCTATCTATTTGTCTATCTATATGTCTATCTATCTATAAATCAATCAATCTATATGTCTATCTGTCTGTCGATCAATCTATCCATTAATCTATCTATCAATTTGTCTATCAATCTATTTATCAATTTGTCTATCTATCTGTTTATTTATATCTATAATAATCTATCTATCTATCTAATAATCTTTCGATTTATTTATATCAAAATCTATCTATTTATCTGTCTGTCTAGTTGTTTATCTATCTTTCTATCAATATGTCTATCTTTGTATCTTTTAATTTATCTATCAATCTATAAATCAATCTTTTTATCAAACTATATATCATTTAGTCTCTCAATCTATCTATCTATCAATTAGTCATCCAATCTTACTATTTATCTTTCTTTCTTTCTTTCTATCTATTTGCTATTCTATCTATCAATTCAATTAATTTGACTATCAATATGTCTATATATCTATATTTCAATTTGTCTATCAAATTATCTATCTATCAATCTTTCTGTCTGCGTGTCTATTTATTTTTCTCTTTGTCTATCTATCTGTCTGGTTGGGTGTCCACCTTTCTATCTATCTGTCTATCTAATTATTTATCTATCTATATCTCTATTATTCTACCTATCTATCTGTCTATCTATCTATCAATATATTTATATATCTATCTATCTATTTATCTAAATATATATCTATTTATTTGTCTATCTTTCTTTCTATCAAACTATTTATCTATAGGTCTATCTATCTATTTATCTTTTTATCTACTTATATATTTGTGTATTTATCTATCAATCTGTCTAACAATCTATGAATCAATTTGTCAATCTTCTATTTATCTATCTTTTTGTCTAACTATCTGCTTATTTATCTATCTATCTATCTATCTATTTATCTGTCTATCTATTTATCTGTCTGTTTATCTATGTCTCTATCTATCAGTCTATCTATCTATTTCTTTATTTGTCTATCTTTATGTCTATCTATATGTCTATCTATATGTCTATCTTTATGCTTATCTATCTATCTATTTATCTATCTATCTATCTGTCATTCTATCTATCAATATATTTATCTATCTATCTGTCAATCTATCTATCAATTTGTCTATCAATCTAATTATCAAACTAACTATTAAATTATCTATCAAACTATATATTAATCATTCTATCAATCTACTTATGAATCTATCGATCAATCTGCTAATCAATCTGTGTATCAGTATGTTTATCTATTTGTCTATATATCTTTCTATCTATATGTCTATCAATCAATCAATCAATCAATCTATCTATCTGTCTGTCTGTTTTTCAATCTATCTATCTATATATTTTTCTATCTATATGTCTGTCTATCTATTTATCTATCTATTTAACTATCTATCTATCTATATATCTATATTTCTCTCTATATTTCTATCTTCCGTCTATTTATCTATCTATCTATTTGTCTATCTATTTGTCTATCTATATATCTATATGTCATTATATTTATCTATATATTTATCTTTCAGTCTATATGTCTATCTTTCTATCTATCTATATATCTAATAATATTTCTATCTCTCTATCTAATAATCTTTCTATCTAACTGTCTAAAAATTTATCTAATTATTTGTCTATCTATCTATCTGTCTATAAACTTATCTATCTATATCTATATCAATCTATCTATTAATCTATCTATTTATTAATCTATCTATCTTTTTGGATATCAATATGTCTATCAATATATCTCTTAATCTATCTATTAGTCTATCTATCCATCTTTCTATCAATCTATTTATCAATCTTACTATCAATCTTTCTAACTATCTTACTATCTATCTCTCTATTGATTTATCTTTTCATCTATTAATCTATCTATTTATCTGTCTATCTTTGTATCTATCTATCCATCTATATGTCTATATATCTATATATCTATCTATATGTCTATCCACTATAATACAAATCCCATATAGCAAAAAAAATTCCATAGCTATATGGGCTTTTCCCATCATTAAAATATATTAATGACAGATTAATCATGGAAATTATACCAAGCTAAATTGCTTGTCACAAATTATTAATGATCAAAAAAATTTACTAGCTAATTTTTTAACAATGGAAATTCCCTAGCTATTTTTTTCCTAGCTAGTTTTTTTCATAATTAAGGGTAATAGAAAATTTCCTAGATAAATTAGCAAAGAACAAATCCCTGGCTATTTTTAATTCAAAAACTATTTTCACATTTTTATTTTTTTACAAAAAATTTGAATGCATAAGTTTTATATTAAATTGAATAAAAACATATACTATAAACCATTATTTATAATTAACAAAAGCTATAAACACTTGATAAATTATTCTGATAGAATATGTTACATTATTAAAAAAACATAACATATAGTTATATATGTTCCTGCCTTTCCGCAACTTTATTGTTCTCATGGTTTTAAGATGCAATGATTTGGACAGGTCATCTCTTCTTCTTCTTCATTGTATCTAATGAAAATGCATAATGCATAATTTGTCAGTGAGATTTATGTTGCTTTCTCTGCCCCAACTCCTCTAGTCACCATTTTTCTGTTACTAGAAATCTATCTGTGCAGACGACTTTGATTATATCTCAAATTCGTGGGGAAAACTCACCTTCATAAAATGTGAATCAAATCCTATTATGTTTTAATTCAATCACATCACTCTCATCAAAACACATTTCTAATATAATCAAGCAAAAATATAGTCATATAGTACAATCAAACTTAAAATCACACCAGCCAACATCAATCCCTTGTGCATTTGTTCTCTACTTTCTATGAAACTTAACCAAGCTTATTTGCATGGATGGACATGTATAACTCTATGAAAATATCAACCTGCCACATGTTTAATGCAAGTGTAAAGCAATCCAAAAGTTTTAATAATAATAGAGAGTGGATTCACAAATGCACAAGGGATTTGAAAATATAACCTTTTGTTGCTTATGACTGATACCTGTAATGATTTTAGAGAGTGGACACAATTGCCATCTCGTGAATTCAACACTAACTCATGCATAACTTGTTAGCTCATTGAAACATAGCTAGAGTAGAAAACACATCCTCAAAATGATCAAATACATAAATTAAATAATTAAAACAAATTATGAAGTTATAGTTCATCTTTGGAATCACACCATGTACTTCATATGCCACCTCACTAGGATTTGTTTTCGTTTCTCATTCAGGAAACATTTTTTCGGCAGCATCATCTTCAACAACTACATTAGGGTTTGATGTCAATGCTAGACATAGACTTGATGGGATTGTATATTTGAGAAGCAAATCCTTTAAGATCATCAAGGTTGAAACCACTATCCATTAAAGTAGTCTAGTACATTAGACTGGCTGTTTATTCAAGATATGGTTTGGCAGCAAGAGCATGGAAGGTTAAGATCATGCAAGCCCAAGATATATATCAACCCACTTGTCTCCCATCACAAGATTCTTGTTCCCAAAAGATGATGACAATATTCTTGATTAAGTGATTGAAGATGGGATTTTGGTTGAACTTGCACGATTGATGCAGATGGAATAAAGAAAAAAATTAAAAACCAATCCAAGGGTGCTGCTGGTTCTTGGGCCATGAAAGCACCTAAAAGAATGAATGGTAAAAAAACAAAAAAATGAGATATAGCAGGTGGATAACAGAAGAGGCAGAAGAGGAATGAGATTTCGATCAAAGGAGTGAAGGCTGCTCTGGTCAAAATAAGATTCCAATGAACAAAGGCATATAAATAGAAATACAACTTGTTAACTTCAATGAGCCCATGGCCTGTAGATAGTTTATCAGTAAGCAACTCATAAATAGGAATTGATGTATTCTCTAAAGTTCTTTACAGCATATGGACTCACAGGAATACTTACGATCAACATAATGTTGAGTAGAGAACACCATCAATTTCTACACAGATAACACACCAATATTAAAAAAATAAAATTAAAAAGCACATAGCTTCATTGCACTAATGAGCTATGTAATTCCTCCACAGTTAGATGGGGTGGCAATTGATGTTCCATTCATCAACAAGTGCTTTTGGAAAGTCCATAAGGGCACTAGAGCCATAGCACCACCAGGAGCACTTATGTCGACCCCAAAATCATCATCGGCTATTGGCCCTCTGCTTGACTTGCATCCATCTTCAATTTTTAATAGCTATAGATCATACTTCATTAAAAAGATCAACAAAATGATTATAATATAGAAGTAAAGTGGGATCACCATAGCTCATGTTGATGAGATCACATTTATGCTACATAAAAGCAAGTGTTTTCACCATGTGAATGTCATTATCTAGAGTAAATATGAATGAATAATAAAAGTTAGTTGACCTCCACTGCAACTATCAGAGCCCATGCCAAGAAAATCCCTATTTCCATTGACCCCAAGCGTGAGTCTCCAATATTGCATGATACTAGTTGTGCCCCAGATGCAACTCCATTGAGCAATGACTCCTTATATTGAAGAGAGAGATGGGGTTGTAAACTCACGATGAATGAATAAACCAATAGCAACATGTGTACCATGAGCAGCGGTATCATTTATGATGCGCAGAGTATTTTCCTCATCATAAATATTAAGAAAAATGTACAAACGTCTCGCTTGCTTAATATTCCAAATTTACTTTCCTCCCTGAAAGTGTAATTCACATCACATCACAACCCAACCCAATGATGTCCATTTGTAGTAAAACTAGGCACTAATAATCCTGAAACAAAGAACATGTGAAGCTAATTGCTATATATATTCCATGGATCTTAAAAAAAGCTTTAAAAAGCAATGAATTTTAAGATGTATGATGCAAAACTTCAAAAGAAGCAAAACTAGTAAAAAAATGGTAGTTTATGAATATTGTCCTTCATACTATTAGGGTTTATATTTTTTAAATTTTTTAATTACACATTTATGATTATGAGTTTGTATGAGTTTTTAATGAGTTTATTATTAACATGAAATCAAATGGAGATGTACGAGCATGCAATAATAGGGTGACACATCATGTGGCAGTCTGGCATGCAATATTAGGGTGACACATCATGTGGTAGTTTGGCATGCAATAATAGGGTGACACATCATATGACAGTCTAGTATGCAATAATAGTGTGACACTTCATGTGACAATCTAGCATGCACCACATGAAAGTCAGCCATGCGCTAGTGGCAGTCTGGAATGCTCCATGTGCATGTGTGCAGCAGTCTCAATGCATATGTAGTGTGACACAAATCAGGAGGCTCTGTGGCATGTGCCATGTGATAGTGTACACAGTGGATGCGTGTGTGGAAATGTAGTGGGTAGTTAAATGCATGTAGTGTGTTTTGCTTTGTGAGGTAGTGTGGGCAGTGATGCATATAATGTGTTATGGTAGTGTGCAAAATAAATATAGTGCTGAAAAATTAAAAAATATATAAAATAATTTAGTGTGTGGGTTATATTTTGGCTGATATATATTTTGGCTACACCAATTTGTGTTGGCTCACACTAAAAGAAGTAATCTGACTCTCTTCTGGTCACATCTAACTCTCCTCTTCTTGGTGCAGGCACAAACTGCATCAATATTAAGGCTCAAACAGCACTAACACAAACACAAAACTCTCATTTCACAGCAAAAACATTTCAAAAAACAAAGACAGACAAAATTAAAATCAAAATCAAAAAAAAATCAAAATCAAAATCAAAAAGCAAAATCTATTTGAACATGTGACACTTGAAGTCATTAACTTTCAAAATCGAAGACATGTTTGCACAGTAAATATCCTACAAAGAATCATGGTTAGGTTAGTGGGTCAAGCAAAGAATAAAACCAGTATCAAGAAAAACAATGCCACCAAAAAAAATCTCCTTCTGTTTAGCTACACATAGGCAAAAATCATGTGTCCACAAGTTGCTCACTATTCCTTCTTCAAGAAGTGAGGAGATAAGAACTTTGAAACTGCAAATCCAGTGAAAGACTTGTGTTGGAGTAGCTCTTTCAACTTATCATCGAATATTATTTTCCACCTATCTGATGGATCCTTTTAAAAAACATGAACATTTAACTATTAATTGAAATTAAAGAATTGCACCCTGGATTCTCATCAGGGGGAGGTGAAGATGATGGATGTTGGCATACCTATAGATTATTTTTTTTATATCACACATCTTCTTTACAACATCAGTTTGAAAGTATGCATCTTCACCTGTACCAAACAAATTCTATGAGAGCATATGAAAGAGGAACAGAAAGCTAGAAATCCATAAGTTTTTTTCTTCTCTTGTTTCTCTCTCAGCTTTGATTAATCATCCAAAGCAATGAAGCAAAATATTTGTTTAGATACATTACAAATTGACTACACCATGACATATTTAACCCTAAAAAACATTTACCTATCTCATCTTCTTCCTCCTTTTTCTTCTATTCCTTGATCTTTAAAATAAACAAAAACCAAAAATAGTTCAAAAATAATTTTTATGCAAAAGCTTCATGGTTAAAACATAAATATAACATAGTTTCATCAACATTTAGAACAAAATCATCCTCATAATTAGCTGGTGCATTTGTGCTAGCCTCTCCTACGTGGTTTCGCTGTTGGAACTCGGAATGCTATCTGTCAATACAAGGCTACTAACTATGACTCCATATAGGGAATCTGCTATTGCATAACAATATTACTTTCTTTCATCTCAATTCACTTATTTCATGTCTTGTATTTCTTCTTTTAAATGAGTAATATGCTCATCTTTCTCTTCTTTCTTTTTCTGTATTTCCTCTTTCAATTGATAATCTGCTTAACCTTCTCTTTTATTTCCATTTCCATAACTTCAAAATATTCATTTGTTTCCATTACTTGTTGTTCAACCACCTCATCCACCACAGCTGTTACAGAGGAATTAGAAGCATGACTACTATAATAAAATTCCACTCCATTCAAGTTGATGTCATACATGTACTACTTCTTCTGACCTTCTATTGTCACCAAATTGATAGGATCATAGTCAATTGGTTGAAGATCTATAGAACCTTCAATTGAGAAGTAGCTGTCACACGTTCCTCCACAAGTTCCTGTGATATAACAAAAAAATACTGTTATAGATATACATAAAATAAATCTAATATTTTTCATTCCACACAATCTTCAAAATTTACTATAGTATTCTAAAAATTTATTAATATAACAGATTCTTATAGCAATCAATTGAGACTTGTTATCAATAACACTCCATTCGCTTTCTTTACATGCATCTTCCTGAAAATCACATAAAAATTGTGATCTAAATCTGATTCTCCAGCCTAGAGTATGTATTTATTAGGTCAAAGATTAACAAATGTTAGAAAAGTTTAGCTCTCATAATTAAACCATGCACATATTTGATTTATTTGGACTATTAGACCAACTACTAAATATATAAATGTTTTAAACTTATAAATTATACCAAATCTCTGGTGTGCTCAATGCTCAACTTTGACCCTACTGTGTGGTAAGACATTCTTGTACCTGATCCAACTACCTTAGTCCATCAGTTTTTGCTAGATATCTCTAATTTTTTCTTCACATATGGCTCCTTCCAATACTTAAGCCACTCGGGGCACTCATCTTCGAGTATAAAATTAGGCTTATCTTTTAGAATCTTTAATTTATAGACAAAATCTGAGTACTATTAAGTAGCTTTGCTCTCCCATGATGACTTTATCTGTCCATCAAATTTAGGTGCCCATTTGCACTGATTCTACATATAGAAAATTAAAAAAAATACTATATTAATAAGACATAATTATTTAATGCTTGAATAATAACCAACATAATAGTTAACTAATTAGATAATTAATTTTCAATGCTTTTGTTTATTTGTGTTTACCCAAAAGTCATAAAGTTAGTTTCTCTTGTCGATTCAGAAACTTTCTTCCACGAGAATGCTTTAGAATCAACCCTTTTTTTGAAAGACTTTGTAATTATAGCCGAACACTTGTGAGATTGAATGATACTGTAAAAATAAAAAAAGAACATTGAAAACAAACAAATCATAACTATATTTAAAAACAAAACCACAAATAGGAGCATCATAATTTTTAATTCAAGTAATATTTACATATTTCTTATATTTCTCATCCACAATCTCTATTACTAACTTAGAACTGCATGTAGAGGAAGGAACATCATTTGATTATGTCAATGGTGCTATAAATGGGAGAACTATCCATGTAAAATGTGGTGTAGAAGATGGTGATGGATTAAAAGTGTGTGCAAGAGTGAGAATGGTGGTGGCCTTATATCTAATAAAGGTGATGGTAAAGGTGTCAATGATCGTGATGGAGATGGTGATGGTGATGTTTATGTTGAAGTCTGGATATGGTGGGTATGAGATGGTACTGATTGTACAACATGATGTACAATACTAGATGAATTTTGTCCATTTCTACATCCACGTCCACCTTTACCATGCCTACGTCCTTTAGGCACCATTTTTTGAACAAAAAAAGTAAAAACATAGAACAGATAATAGAGATATAAAGAACATCAGCTATGTATTTCAACAAAATATAGCAAGTCTTTGAAACTATAATATTCTAATACAATTATAAAAGTTTAATTATCGGCATCACTATTATTCTCTAAAGGATCTTCTGACATTTCATCTGATTCTGATGGAAGTTCCAACTCATCTTCAGATAAAAAATGATCATCTTCAAGTTTTATTAGGTCACTATTTGAGTCACATAAATTTTCTAGATCTTCATCTACATGCACAGGCTCAATATTATTTATGTCATCTTTTTGAAAAACTAATTTAATAGCTAAGTTTGTACTTCTTTGTTGAGATGTTGGCACTTCAAAATTTAATTGAGCTTTGATTTTGCAAATGGCCCATCACACTCTTATCATGAGATAGACTTGGATGTGTACAATAATATACTTAAGCAGCTTTAACTACCATAATAAGATGCTCATATCAATTAAATCTATGTTTATGGTTAACATCCACTATCTTATAATCTGAATGAATATTTTTGTACCCATATTTCATGTAGAATCAAACCACTCGCATATTAATAATACAATCCTATTATTTTCAATTCTAGGATACTCCACCTCAGTAACTTCTACTAGTTGATCATAATAATCAATTTCATTTGCATTATAACTTGAACCTTTAATGAATACAATACTAATCATAGTTACTTTAGAAGAACCGTGCCCTATTGTGTGAAATTTATATCCATTGACAAAATACCCTGGATAGATTGTCACATATCTAAATGATCCTTTACTTAAATTTTGTATGAATATGTTTTTGATGTTTCTTCACTACATACATATGATTCAATATCCTCATTTTGGCCAATGTTCAAAGCCATTGTACTTTCCCCATAATAAATATAAACAAAATAATTTGGTACAAAGTCATATTTAGCCCCATGGTAACTAATAATGTTTAAATCATGAAAAGACATATTCTGACACTTGTATTTATTACATGGACACTTAATCTTATCTCAATCCATCTATCTTGGTTGACTAGATGCAAAGTTGATGAAAGTTTCTAGCCCACTCAAAAAATATCTATTCAAAATTTAATTCATAAACCTTTTATACATCCACTGGTAATATGAACCCATTTTACCCTGTTATATTTGCAAAAAATAATGCTCAATCATAATTCCGAATGAAACATAGAATGACTTTAAATTTTATGAATAATTAAAAAAATAATTTATAGATGAATATGCAAAGATAATATATTGTGAATATCTAGGAATACATTTGCAGAATCTACATGAAGAAATAGAGCCTTTATTAGCATGCTAACGATTAAAAGATATCATGATATTGCTAGATAAAGGGAGCAAACCACATGAAATGACAATAAGGAAAAATAAAAAGAATGAAATTGAGAGAGACGGAGAAACCTATATGGTATTCTGAAGGAGAAGAACAATGATAATATTACCTGGTAACAAGAAGATGTAGACTTTGTAGGTTGCTCCCGTAGTCCCATTTCACTTCTCCTCTCTTCCTCTTCTAAAAATAGAAAAAATGAATAAGTGCTTGAATGCCTTAGCATTTTTATTTTTCATGGAAACTATAAATAAAAATATGGATGTAAATATATAGAAAACAAAGAGACAAAAATATAAAAGTAAACTAAAATTATAATAATTAAATAATTTAAATAAAAAAAATTGAAATAGATTTATAGTTAACAATATGATATTATTTCATAAATAAATAAATTATATTATATAATAATAACAGTTTTTCATATATATATATATATATATTATGGTTATAAATTTTTAAGAAATCAAATTATTTTTTATGAATATAATGTGGAATAATTATTAAGGCATAAAATTTTATATTATTTGTTATAATTTATAATTTATAATTTATAATTTATAAAATTCCAAAAATTACTTAAAGTGATAAAATCAATAAAAAAACTTATATTTATTATTTTAATAAAAATAGAATAGTATAAGTTAATAGAAAAGATTTACTCAATTGTTTAATTCTTATAAATTTTAGAATGGATAAAAATAAAACATGAATTCAAATTAGTTTAGGGGTAGTTTGGCAGTACTTTTCAAAAGTGTTTATAGGCCAACAATAATTTTAAGTGTTTTTAGGACAAAAAAATTTCATTAGTAATATTTTATAAGACTTTTTTATGCCCTTAAAAAAATACATGAAGTGTTCCTTTAAAAACAATACTGAGATATCTATTTTTAAAATCATCATATTTTTTTTGATGTAATTAAAACATCTATGTATTTATCTTTAAATATCAACTTATTTTCTTTTAAATTTTATAAAAAAATTGAATTTTTATTATTCAAAAATATCTAATCTTTTTTTAAAAAGATTAATATAATCATAAAAATATATTTTTTATTTCCAATAATATAAATATTTACTTGTTTATTCGTTAATTCAGATAAAATTATAATTTTTTTATTTAATCATAATTAATTATTTTAGCTTTTTAGTAAAAGTAATTTTTATGTATGTTCATTTATTAATTAAAATATGATAAAAAATGATTATAATTATATAATTAATTATTTAATGTTTATTTAATAGAAATATATAAATATCATAATAAAATATTTTAGAATTAAAAGTTTTTAAAAATTTTATAATCATAAAAATAATTATTTGTCTTTATTAATATACATTTTTATTAGTATTTATATATTTTTGAAATTATTTTTTTATAATATTATATTTATATAATTATATGAGGAGAATGTGCCTTTCAAGAATCGCTCATCCATATACCATGCTATAACTTTAATATAAAAAATTACATAAAAAATTAAAACAAATAATAAATAAAAAAATTAAATAATTATAGATTAGTGACGAAAAATTTTCCCATCCCAAATAGCTAAAAAAAATCCCAAGCTAATTGTATTTATTTTATGAAAATTATCATTAAAGGAATAATTGCTTGCAATTAAAAATAAAATCATAAAAAAAATTCATATAATTATTTAGCGATGGATTATGTACCGATTTAATTAGCTAGGGAAATCCATTACTAGAACTATAGCTAAAATTGGCATCATTCTATGCGTAAAAATTTATGATAATATTAGTGAGGGACAATTTTAAATTGAAAATTTTCATCACAAATCCGTTACAAATTTGTAAATTAATGTAAATCAAAATGTCTTTATTTTCTTTAGTAAATAACTCGCTAATAAGATAGGGCTTTTTTCATAGTTAAATTTTCATAGATAAACTAATATTTTTTTATAGAGATCTATCTGTCTATCTTTCTATCTGTCTATCTATCTATCTATCTATGTGTTTATCTATTTATATTTCTAACAATCTATCTATATGTCTTTCTATCTGTCTATTATTATATCTATATATCATCTATTTATTAATCTATATATATATCTGTCTGTCTATCTATGTGTCTATATTTATATCATTCAATTTATCTATATATTTATATTTCTATCTATCTATCTATCTATCTATCTATTTATTTGTCTCTCTATTTATCTTTCTATCTATATTTTTATCTATCTATCTATATGTCTGTCTGTCAGTATGCCTATCTATCTGACTATCTATCTATATTTTTGTCTATCAATCTATGTATCAATCATTCAATCAATCTATCTATCAATCAATCTACCAATTTATATATAAATCTATATATTAAATTATGTATCAATCTGTCTTTCAATCAATCAATCTGTCTCTCTATATTTGTATCAAAATATCAATCAATATATCTATCAATTTTTATATATTTCATTCTATCTTTCTATTTATTTTTATATCAAACTATCTGATGGTCTATAAGTCTGTGTATCTTTCTATCTAATTATCTATCTATCTTTCTTTCAATCTATTTGTATATCTATTTATCTATCTGTCTATCTATCTGTCTATCTATTTGTCTATCTATGTGTCTATCTATCTATTTGGCAATCAATCAATCAATCAATCTAACTGTCTATCTAAATGTCTATCTATCTGTCTATCTATCTGTGTAAGTATCTATCTGTTTGTCTATCTATCTATCTATGTATCTGTTTGTCCGTCTATCTGGCTATCTGTCTAGATATCTATCTATCTATCTATCTAATAGTCTATCTTTCTATTTATCTATCTTTATATATATATATATATATATATATATATATATATATATATATCTCTATATCAATCATTCAAACTACCAATCTATCTATCAATCTATCAAATTGTTAATCAATAAATCAATCTATCTATCTATGAATCTTAGTCTATAAATCAATCTATCAATTTGTCTATCAATCAATCTCTCTATCTGTCTATATATATTTCTATCTATATGTCTATCTATCATTATATCTATTTATCTGTCTATCAATGTATCTATATATCTATATAATTATCAATCAACCTATCTATTTATGTGACTATCTATCTATCTATCTATCTATCTATCTATTTGTATACTTATCTATCAATTTATCTATCTATCTATATATATTTAAAAGCCTATCTATTTATATATCTATCTATCTGTCTATCTATTTATATACCTATCTATCTATCTTTATACTTAGCTATCTATATATCTGTCTATCTATTTTTCTATATATATGTCTTTATATCTGTTTAACTATCTATTTATCTATCTATAAATCTATCTATCTGTCTAATTGTGTATATAACTATATAAATATCTATGTAACTATCTATCTATCTTTTGGTCAATCAATCAATCTATCTATCTATCTAAGCATCTATATGTCAATCTATCTAACTATATTTTTGTTTATCTATCTATTTATCTATTTATCTATCTAAATATCTATCAAACAATCTATCTATCTTTCTATCTATTTATCTATCCATCCATCCATATATATATATATATATATATATATATATCTATCTATCTATATTTCTTACTATATATCTATGTATTAATCTATCTATCATCTATCTATCTGTCTGTCTATCTATTTATCTATCTAATAATCGATTTAACTATCTATATGTCTATCTATCTATGTATCTATCTATATGTCTAATTATTTGTCTATATATCTATCTATATTTCTATGTTTCTATATTTGTCTCTCTATCTGTCAATCTATCTATACATATTTCACTCAATGTATTTCTAACTATTTATCTATCTATCAAAATATTTATCTTTCTATCTATCTGAATGTCTATCAATCTATATATCTTTCAATCTTTTTATATATTTATTTGCCTATTGAATTTTATCTATTTAACTATCATTGTGTCTCTATATCTCTATATCTATGTGTCTATCATTTTATCTTTCTATCTATATATCTATAAATCTATTTGTCTATCTATCTATTTTTCTAATATTACATCTATCTATCTATCTGCCTATCTATCAATCTATTTGTCTATCTATCTATCTATCTATAAATCTATCTATCTATCTATTTGTCTAACTATTAATATATATCTATGTATCTTTCTATATATTTATCTGTCTATCTTTATATATATCTATCAATTTATCTTCTATCTATCTGTCTATCTATAGATCGATCTATCTATTTATCTTTCTCTCTATCTTTCTATCTATCTTTCTGTCTATAAATCAATTAATTTGTATATCAATATGTCTATTAATCCATCTAAAAATATATCCATCTATTTGTCTATCTATCTATCTATCTATCTGTCTATCTATCTGTCTATCTATTTGTTTATCTAGCTAGCTATCTATCTGTATATCTATCTACCTATCAGTCTTTCAATATGTCTATAAAATTATCTATCTATATGTCTGTCTATTTGTCAATTTATCTATATGCATGTGTGTCTATTTGTCTATGTATCAATCTATCTGTCTAAATGTCTATCTGTCTGTCTTTCTGTCTATCTATCTATCTATCTATCTCTCTACTTGTCAATTAATCAATCAATCTATCTATATATCTATCTATCTATTTTTTGATCTATCTACCTAACTTTCAATCTATCTATCTATGTATTTTTTGTCTATGTATCTATCTATCTATCTATGTGTCGATATATATATCTATTTATCTATTTATCTATCTATATGTCTATCTATCTAAGTATCTATTTATCTATCTATCTATCTATCGATCTATCTCTTTATCTATCTATCTATGTAACTATCTGTCTGTCTGTCTATCTATCTTTTTGTAAAAAATCTATCTATCAATCAAACTATCTATATATCTATTTATATATTTTTTATATCTATCTATCTGTCTGTATGTCGATCTACCTGTCAACCTGTATGTCTCTCAATCTAACTAACTATCTATCTATTTATCAATCTATATGTCTAACTTACTAACTATATCTCTATCAATCTATCTATCAAATTATGTATCTTTCTCTCTATATATCTATCTATCTATCTGTCTGTCTCTCAATCTATATGCATGTGGGTCTATTTTGCAATCTATCTATCTATCAAAATATATATCTATCTATATGTATTCATGTCTATCTATTTGTCTATCTATCTGTTTATATGTATTTATGTTTATCTATTTGTCTATCTATTTGTCTATCTATCTGTCTATCTATCTTTCTATATAATATCTATTCATCTATCTATCTATTTGACTATCTATCTTTATATCTATCTATCTATCTATTCATATATTTGTCTTTCTATATATCTTTCTACCTATCTATCTGTCTATCTATATGTTTATTTAATTGTCTAAAGATTTGTCGATATAAATCTATATCTAGCTCTTTCTATCTATTTATATATTTGTGTATCTATCCTTCTATCTATTTGTCAATCGAACTATTTATCAATTTGTTTATAAATCTATCTATCAATCTATCTATTATTTAGTATATCAACCTATCTATCAATTTGTCTATCGTTTAATCTACTTTTCTATCATTTAATCTATTTATCAAACTAACTATCTTTCTTTTTATCTATTTTTCTATTTGTATGTAAATTTTTCTATTTGTTTATTTGCCTGCTTTCCTATATGTCTATCTATCTCTCTATCTATCTATCTATCTTACTATCTATCTATTTATCTATCTATCAGTATATCTATTTGTCTATAAGTCTCTCTATCAAATTGGCTATCTATCAATCGATCTATCTGTGCATATGGATATCTATATGTCTATCTATCTATGTATATGCCTGTGTGTCTATATGTTGATATTATTTGTCTATCTAATTTTATATGTGTCTATCTATATTTTTATTAATCTATTTGTGTATATATATGTCTATCTATATGCCTATATAGTTGTATATATATCATTATATCTATATGTCTATCTATTTATCTGTATATCTATTTGTCTATTTGTCTATATATCTATCTATCTATTTAGCTATCTCTCTTTATAAATATATCTATCTATCTAATGATCTGATAATCTATATTTCTATCTATCTATCTATCTATCTATCTATATGTCTATAGATATGTCTAATAATCTATCAATTTATTTGTCTATAAATTTGTCTATCTATCAATTTATCTATCTATCTTTTATCTATATATTTATCTGTCTATGCATTTGTCTATCTATTTATCTGTCTATCGGTGTGTCTATCTATCTATCTTTATTTCTATATGTCTATCTGTCTATCTATCTATCTGCCTATCTTTGTATTTATCTATCTATCTGTTTGTCTGTTTGTCTATCTTTTTGTTTATATATCTGCATATCTATCTATTTATCTATTTATGTATATATCTATATATCTATCTATCTATCTATTTTTCTTTCTATCTATCTATCTATCTATTTGTTTATCTCTCTACCTATATATATGTCTATTTATCTTGCTCTCTTTCAATCTATCTATTTATATGTCTATCTATCTATCTATATATCTAATTTTGAATCAATCTATCTATCTATGTATCTATCTATTGATATATATATATATATATATATGTAGATATTTGTCTATCTATTTGTCTAATTATATATTTATCAATCTATCTATGAATTTGTCTATCTATTAATATAACTCTCTATCTAATAATATGTATATCTACATATCTATCTATCTGTCTATCTATCTATCTATCCATTATCTATTTGTATATCAGTATGGGTATCTTTCTGTCTAACTATCTATATATCTATATGTCATTATATCTATCTATCTGTCAAAATGTCTGTATATCTCATTCTCTATCAATCTATCTATCTAAAGATATATATATATATATATGTCTATTTATGTATGTATGTATCTATCTATTTTTCTATCTGTCTATATATATCTATGTATATCTATTTATCTATCTGTCTAATTGTATATGTATCTAACTAAAAACTGGTATATCTATGTATCTATGGATCTATCTATTTTCTATATATATATTTTTATTTTATCTATCTATCTATATGTATATCTATCTACCAATCAATCTGTCTATCTATCTATCTATCTATCTTCTTTCTTTCTATCTAACTGTCATTCTTTCTTTCTATCAATTTATCTATAATTCATTTATTAATCTGTCTATCATTCTTTATATCAATCTCTCTATCAATTTGTCAATCTAAATGTCTATCTATTTGTCTATCTATCTACCTATCTATCTATCTATCTTTCTATCTATGTGTCTATATATCTGCCTACATATATGTTTATCTATTTGTCAATCTATTTGTCTATGTGTCTATCTATTTGTCTATATATCTATGTCTCAATATATATGATTATCTATATATCTATTTGTGTATCTATCTATATATCTATTTGTCAATCTATCTGTTTATCTATTGCTCTATCTATCTATGTATCTATCTATCTATATTTTTATCTATTTATTCATCTATCTACCTATCTATCTTTCTATCAATCTGTCTATATAGATTTCTATCTATCTGTCTATTTATCTATCTATCATTTTATCTATTTATCTATCTATCTATATTTCTATTTGTCTCTCTTTTATCTTTTGTTTGTATATCTATGTGTCTATCTATCTATCTATATTTCTTTTATTTGTCTAATTATCTTTCTATATATCTATATATCTATCTACATATATCTATCTGTCTATATTTTTATATATATTTCTATGTATCTATTTGTATATCTATCTGTCGATATATAATTCTATTTATCTATCTATGTCTCTTTCTATATATCTATCTATGTATCAATATATCTATCTATCTATATGTCTCTGTATCTATCTATTTATTAGTATATCGATATGTCTATATATTTGTCTGTCTATGTATCTATCTCTATGTTTATCTATCTATCTATCTATATGTCTCTACTATCGATCTATCAATCTATCAATCTATCTTGAATCTATCTATGAATCAATCTATCTATATAGTTTATCTATATATCTATATATCTATAGACCATACATGGCTATCTATATCTAAGTCTATGCTATCAATGTGTATAAATCTATCTA